>DWME01006677.1:0-13385 GCA_018244795.1 Parelbella ahira ahira | reverse complement strand
TCAATACACTTCAACAACAGTTATGGACTTCCACAACTGTCAAAACCTCCCCTGCGGCAGACCCTTGAATACACCTACTTCGTTATACTAATAATGGTATAATTCCCGCTATTTTTTGAACTATCTGCAGTGTACATGTGACAATGGGTACAGGCCATTACTGTACTTGTGTTTCGTTTTGCTGATGCGGTATGACAGAGCTCACCTCTGTTAAAACAATACTAGTATGTTGTCGTGACTGAAGTGGAGCTTTCTGAGGCTACTGATAGTTTATCGTCGCCGTACACAGAGGAGAAGCGCTCTCTAAATTATTATGTTTGTATTTATATACCATCTATTACTAAATATAGCTCTATTGGTGACGTTGACATCAAGACAATATTCAAATACGCTAGAAATCCATTATATGTAATATGGGTCGTTGTCATCCCCGTTGAGAGAAGAAAAAATCAAACCCGTCATTACAGGGACCTCTTAGAAAGAAACTAGTTTATCGCCACATGGTTGTAGACAAAATAGACAATATATAATAATATATTATCTAAAACGCACCAAATGCACGCAAGTTTTCCCTCGCATAACTAGGAGTCCAGGAACTGTGAGGATAAAACTAGTATGAGAACCGCGACAGAATATAAGTTTCGTTTGCAAGAGAAAATGGAACAGAACGTGACTAATAGGATAAAGGTATTAATGCTATAAACTATTCTAACAAGTATTTCCTTCTCGTTTTCTACGCGCATGCCCAGTAGACGCTCAAGAGAGAGACTAGACGAGACAAAAGATTGACAATATGATGTTGAGATGACCAAGGTATGCAGTCATGTCTGATTAAGCCGGGTTTAGTTGCCTCTTATGACCCTTGAATGCCGGCATGGGAAGATTATTGCTACTTTATTATATTTATGTACCTATAATTCAAACGCGGTCATTCAGTGACAAACTAAGCAAAGTCAGTGGTATCAGACCCGTATATTTTTTTAGTTTCAACTTTGTCTGAAGTTACGTAAAGTTTATTAAAACTGATGCATATGGACGTTGCAAGAAACAGAATGATTGTTAGTGATATAACTCATTTATTTTTAAAGTACCTACCTATTCTTTTTATTTATCATTTTAATTTAGATTATATAGAAAGTCAGTAGTAAAAAAACAACAATACATATCGGTACCTATCGTCTGTATTATACACATCGGTACGTCAATATAGCCAGTGGCATTCTAGCAGTTTTTATAAAATGAATATTAGTGTATAAGTAGTCGTTTAATTTTTATGCTCATTTCTTAAAGTATTAAAAATACAGAATTTAATTTTTTACTGCCATCTACAATAAATTATAGTCAATGAACATCATACATAGGTCGAGCTATACCATAAAGTTCGGTCGCGCCCCTGTAGATGTTACTAGAACACAATTGTCAAAATTTCAAACCCGATTTAAAAACCAGAATTATTATTCCTAGCGGTCGCCTAACAAATTAAATAATTAAAAAATGTACAGCCAAAGAAATTGTTTATTTATTTTCTAATCTGCATGTTAATTATAAACGTAACATCACGCCTGTAATCCTTGAAGGGGTAGTAGGCAGAGGAGTGTAGTAGGTACACTCCCAAGTTTCATCAGTTTCGTTTAAGTCCCATGAAATAGGTGGTGAACCTACTGCCATACACCGGGCACAATTCCAGACTCCGGGTCACTACTAGAAATTCTAAATTAGAAAAATCAAATAGCACCCGAACCGGGATTTGGACCCAGGGCCTCCCGATCGGCACTCGCGCTTGGAAACGCTCGACCAACGAGGCAGTCAATGTTTTAAATACTTTTTCAAAATATATTTAATATTTTATTTGAAATATTTAATACAAATATTTAGTATTTGTAAAATACAAAATAGTTTTGCTACATTATTTAATTTGTTTTTTCATTAATTCTTAGTCCGAAACCAGAAGACCCACCCCGATTCGAGTCCAGATTTCTCCAGTTCTATTATTTTTCATTTTTTTTTTGAGTTCCTGCTTTTGTGAGAAAAACTATTATTGGGAACCCTTTATCGATGCATCCAATTCGTATTGTTTTTTAATCAAAAACATACCGAGCTAAGCTCGGTCATCCCAGGTACTTTAGGTATTATTTTAGATAATAGTCAAATTATTACGTAAAAATGTCATAATTTATTTATTTTCATAGGTTGTTAAAAGTCCCTGAGAACAGCTGCCGGCAGCTGTGCGGTCAATGGTTCAGCTTCGGGCAGATTTTAATCCATGATAATTTTTTGCATTTTTTTTAATTTTTTGCAGTACGCGATGCTCATAAGTTGTTAGTTTAAAGCTTCAGGAATATTGAACGCAACTTAAAGCTAACTTACACACCCATACGTAGTTTTATAAGTGTAAACAAATAGGTACTTTGCCGCTGTTAAAAGAATAATTTCCAGAAATTGCCAAGTATTCCAGAGTAAACATAGTAAGTATAATAGAGTACTTTTTTGGTTTTAAGTAGTTCGTTGCCAATGAATCACACGCCAACTTCGAGGCTGACAACCAATGAAGGAGTCTTCTGGAGACTATTATTTTACAACAATCCATCATGGTTGCCGCGAGACATTCTCGACAGACCTCATTTAATCTTTTCAGGCCTATCTTTTTCGTTTAGAAACGACAATTCTGACAACGCACCCATTGTAAAGGATTTTTTTTTTAATAAAATTAAATTTTATACGTGGAAAGTTTTAATGAAAACATCGAAATCCAAAAGAAGGGTGGGTCGGGTCAACCTAGAATTCATTTTTATTTTTAAATTAGGTAGCAAAAAACAAAAGGTACATGATTATGTTTTAAGGAACCCGGTATAGACATTTTTAGAAACTAATTCTTTCTAGAAATAATAAACTAACTAATACTAATAATTTATTATTTAATTTAGTTAATCATCTACTGTAAAAGAAAACATGGATTAGTTATGATAGAGGTGTAATTTTGTGTCTTCTATTTATTAATGTTACTGCAACAGTAACTTAATTATATATTCAATAATTTATAATTATAATCATTTATAATTATTAAGTTTGAATGGAGTTAACAAAGTCTACCTATCCTTGGAGCATTAAATTGCTACAAAACGTTATATTATAGGCTTAATTAGAGAAGCAAATTTATAAGTACAGTATTCTAAGTGAAATTATATGTAAGTCGAAGGTTGATTGCCAAATAAAATTACTAACTGCGGCCAGGGTGTATTTAGTCCCCGCATTTAATTTTGACATATTACGGTCTTGTTTACCTGATCTCCATCTATCATGTCCTTGGACCTGACCCTCTTGCGGCATAATGAATGATGTATGATAATATTATGCCATGTTATATAATTTTAGAACGGTACGACCTACCCTTAATTTACTTTAAAGCTCAACTGGTTAGCATAAGAGTTTTGATATACCCATCTGCATTCGAGAAATGTAAGCCTGTGAACACGTATACATAATTTTAAATTAAGAGCACCAAAATTGTATAAAATATTAATGCACGATGCTTATACTTTTTCGGATGACCGAGTACTAGTTGACAAAAGCACGAGTGTAAACACTGGCTGCTATTTTAGGACAACCTCCATTAACTTTGGCAAACTGAGTGTCGGGCCCAACAACATCCGAGTGCTCCGTCAAGTGTTGACACATACTGCGATGTAACTTCCATATTTATGTACATTTAAAGAGTAAATGCCACAAACGTGTTTTGATATTAGAGCTACAAAGAAATTTAAAAGAAATTTCCGTCCCACATACCTACAGAAAAATAAACCCATTCAGATTCTTTTTCCTCTTGTTAGTTACAGGTAGGTATCTGTCACGTTTTTTCCCGATGTGCATGCTAGTGCTAAGTGTATCCACGCTCTATTCTGTATACGTACTATATACGTGTAAAACGCTCGAAATTTTTTAAGCATCCCTTTAAATACTTGAATAACAACAAGTTTTAGGTTAGCTCGGTGCTTGTCGATTCTTTTAATGTTTTTTTTTTTATTGTGAATTTTGTTACAGAATATTCAAATGAGATTCTTAAGATTTTTTTAATTTTATGAAGGCGATAGCAAAACATTTTGAGATAGGTATTTAAATACCCACATTCAGGTATTTAAAAATTATTATTATTATAAATTTCAAATTCAATAAAATGAACGCTAATTGAGTTCAGCTACACATTACATGCAGCAATTGCTGGTATTTGGTTTGCAAACAAATACAACACAGACGTTTATGTATGAAGTATTCATTTTGGATTCCAAACGCGAAGTCCGAGGCCGGTGCGGATATTACAGCGGAAGTCATCGATCATCCCAGCGGAGCGCGGGACGTACTCTGGCGGAGTGGACACTCTACTGTTGTAGAGACACTGTTACATATTGAAGCTTCTAAATATTTTTCAATATAACACGTGTTTTTAGTTAGTGTTGCTACACGGACTAAGTTGTTGTATTTTTTCTTACCTCTATTTTGCTCTCTCGTCAGTTTAATTAACCTCAGCATGTCAATCGGCAGTGTGTTTTAATTTCAATATTGTCATTATTTAATCGAAGTCATTATACAGGCCACGTTGCTCCAAGATTTGAATAAATCCTACTGAACGTATTAGGATACATCATACAAAGTGAGTAAGCTGAGTGAAAAAAGTTATGCTAAAGTATGACCAATTAACTAGGTATTTAGTGTAAATCCGACACGCTACTCACGAGTACTATCACACGTGATATAAGTTTATGATTGGTCCTGAAAGACAGGCGTTTAAAATTAAGTATATTACGTTAAATTAAGGTCACGCTTGTAATCACCGAAAAGAAGAGTGCGATATACTCCTACATTTCATCACTTGTATCTTAACTCTCTTGGAATAGGGAATTGCACGGGTTGCAAATTCGGGTTACGAGCCACGAATAAGAATTTCAAGTTAGAAATACTCCAAAGTATCCGACATAGGGTTCGAACCTAAAATCTCTAGCTCAGCAGTCGTCTATAAAACTATATTATTGTTATTTTTCTTAAATATTCAAACAGCGTACAATTATCACATTATTATTGTCTTTCTAAACTGAAACTGATTCTGTAAGTACTTAGGTAGTTAATATAGAATCTTCTATCTAAATATCATTAATTTGCCGCGGTCTGTGTTTGAAGGAAATCAGTATCTACCTTTTGTTTTAAAACCAGCCTAATCGATTGATTTAAGAATATTTGTAACACATTTAATCGTAATGCTTCGTGTAAATTATTTATTATTGAGAGCGCAGTATCGGACGCCATAAAAATGCTAATATTTTCCCGTTCAGGCCGTGATGGCATATTGTAATCAAATTTCAATTTCGTGCCCGTGCACAATATTAAGCCTTTTAATGTCCTCGCTGATAAATTGTCGTATTGGTAATGTTGTTACAACATACATTAAATATTACATTATACATTAAATATTAAACTCGATGCTGTAAACGAAAATGCCGGTTGACGACATTACCGGTATCTGGAGTGTTACAAAAGCTTACATTGTTTGTGTTTCGTGTCTTTTTTTGATATTTTCTTTTCTTTTCTCAGATATTTCCTTTTCGCAATACCTACAGTTCATAGTTAAGCACAGATAATACAAACCAAATTGGTTTTATTTTTAGTTTTGTATTTAATTTAGTTTCGACTTAATTTGTCAATAATTGAAAAACAACAAAGTCAACATAAGATGGTAGGTACATTATTTTTACGTAAGCGAGTGTAAATTTAGTGGAAACAAAAAACGTTGTGGCTAACTGGTATATGTATGCTTCTCTTGGGTTTATCCTGAACACTTGTCAAACTTTTTTTTGAGAGTCTGCCAAGGTGAGTGTTGCTTACATCAGGTAAGGAAATACTTCATCCCAATTGAGTAGGAGAAAATCTTTTGTTACTACAAATAATATTTTAAGCCCGCTCGATCAATGTCCTGAGTTACATATATGTACCTATATCAGTGAGGTGCGTTTTTATGCTGTTATTATTAATGTTATTACGTATAAACAATTGCTATTGTTGAACATTATTTGTTGTTACTGTGATAGTCTTAGGACCATCAACAGTAGTGTTAGCCAAGTTTAGATTTTTGCCTTCTACCTACACCGCTGATCCTGCAGTCAAGTCCTGGCGCGCACCATTAACAAAATTATTTCCGTCTTTAAGATGAACGATTGCCCGGTCACGACCACAACTACGCACCTTACGGTTCTCCATAATATTCTCCAAGGCGCATGATGTTTACCAACCTGAATTTAGTTATTGGTACGTTCTTCTGGTCTTGTTCTCATTTTGAATCAGACCCATGTCCAACAGTGGAACGATGGACTCATTTGAAAATTAACTGTATGTATTTTGTGCTATATGTAGCGCTAGCAATAGTAATGTAACAAAATAATGTTATAAGTAGTGTTTAAATTATAGCGCGCAATACTAATGAGTTCTATTATTACGTCATCAAATCAAGTCCCTTCGGAACAGGGTAGGCAGCAGCAAGTGTTGAGTATCTCTATCCCTCCAGACCTGATCTACTTCTTCGATGAAAGTAACTGTTCTTTAGATAATTCATACATTTTTAAACGATAATGAGGGTTAAACTACTAAATTGATTTTTGCTACAGCAGTTCACACTCTATGAAAACAAAAAGTCCAGTTTACAATATAACACTTTCAACTGAAGTGTAAAGGATTAATTATAATTATTAATACGTTAGGCCGACGTGACACTGGCGTTATGAATCGACGAAGTTGTCTAATTAATGGATCACTCAGTCAATTAGGCTTACAGTCCGAGCGAGCGTAATTATACTGGATATGGCAGAACACGGACAATGTGACGTGCGCCGTGACGTCACTGTGTGCTAAGGAAGGATTGTGTCTTGGACGCAGCTCGTTATGCCACTACATAAAGAAAGTAAGTCTATCATTATTACGTCGTTAGGCGAGGTCCTTACGGGGTAAGCGGGGAACGTAGATCGCCAAGTAGGTATCTCTATTCTTACAGACCTGAAGGGCATCTTCTATGTATATTAATCATTATCTTCATCCGCCGGTTTCGGAGACTAGTAATTGATATTAATATAAGAGTTTAATAACTTGTAATGTTCTAAAATTGACCACTTATTTCAGTAATAGGTACTACTTACTTTAATAATATATTTTATTGTTGAAAATTTTGTGTAGAAGTTCATTTTGAAAATATTGCATAGAACATTCGCAAGGAAAACTAGTGATCCTAAGCAAATCTTATTATTCCTACTATTGTTTATATTTCGCGAATGTCCGGTAATATGTAAGTATGTTGCTTATTTTTATCTGTGTTACCGTATACTGCTGAATAATGTACTAATTTGTATTTAATTATGTAAATTTATGAAAATATTCTACATCAATCCGCCGTAAGAAGATTTCTGGGTTCCGAAGCCCAGGTATTAATTAGTATTCGACAAATCACTGTTAAGTGCAAAAGCTATGGTCGAAAATTCACTCTATTCATTGGTACTTATAATAGATACCTGTTTAGATACAAATAAAAAAAAGTCAAATTTGGTAGTCTCGATAATAGGTATAAGTTTCTCAAAAGTGGTACAGAATATGCTGAAAAATTTTCTTTAATATCAAAATATTATTGACTATTCTAAAATATCCTTTGTCTCCGAGCTTGGGATAATCAGTTTAATTAAAATGTTTTAAATATATAATTGATAATACTGGTAACAGTCGTCTTCCCCGATGGTAAATAAAATATTATTATTAATTCATATAACATCGCACCTATCACTGTGAGAAAAGTGTAATAAAATATATTGATTGCATTCCCGTGTTTTTCTGAACTGTTCCTTGCTATAAGACTAGATTTGCGAATCCATTTTTTATGAGAATATAACATAACATTTAAAATTATTGAATATTATGAATGTAGGTACACATATTAAACGTCATATTCTTTAAATTTTATCATTCATTCATTGGCCTTAATCACTTTTCAGGCCATGGTCAATAACGTGTTCTCATTTTGAAAATCCGCGGTATACTGTTCTGACGTAATTCGGCGGGGGCCGTAGAAAATTGCCGAAGTTAAAACAGCACGCGCGATCCACGACCATTAATAATGTCCCACATTTACATATATTTCTCAGTTTTCATCACCCGAACGACACCGCCTATCGTTGATTGATTGCCTGTAAAGCTATTACCGCGACCAGTCATTCGGAAAATCTTAACAGCACCCTTGTAGTAGGTACGTAATGCTACGTATGTACACCCAGTTACAGATTGCTTCGTTAGTGAGTGTTTTTAGTTTATTTCTCTAAAAGTGTTTATTTTTATGATTTGGAAATTTAGGTCCAAGATTTTTCATTTGGCATTTACCTATTTTACCAGAGCAGTTCTCATTTATGAAAATTGATTCACTATAGGTGCATATTAAATATATTTCGAGTTATGATTACAGACCATATATTTAGTCGCTTAGTAAAATAACACTTGTAATTTTTTATACTGCTTCCTATACTCCGCAATTTCACTCGTGTATAAATCAAAGGAAATCGCAAATAGACAATTTCTAGTGCGTCCGGACAGATAATATTCAGCACACCATTATCATCATCACTACTACGATCATCGCCATTACCGCGCCTTCATAACCATCATCCCCATCATTATCATCATTATCAAGACATATGTTGCCAGGAACGCTGCGTGACTTCGTTATTCAAGAGTTGATGGTTGTTCGTTACTTCTAAAAAAAATCTACTTTATGAATTACTTAAATTAGACATGGCCCTAATATATGGACTAGCTGTGGAGGTATGTAAGCCATAAATAATAATTATGTACGATATGGAATTTACCAGGAGCTACAGCTTTATTTGTTATTCGTAGAATTATTCATTAATAACACTGACCCGTTCAAAATTCAAATATGAAATTCTGCCATCTTGTTTTATTGTAATTGCTGAAATGCTGGGAAAAGCGAGAACAAAGCCTAGGAAATTAATATTTAAAATATGTTAAATGAGCATCAAATGCCTTGCGATCGTCATTCCGTAATAACAATTTCCTTTACATTACATTTCGTATTATCGCTGTTGAAATCGATTTTTAAATATTTAGTGTTTAGACGCCTAAAATAAAAAAATAGCCCTAACTTTAATATGTACATACGAGTAGGTTCACTAGTTTAAAAAGAATCTTATTATTATATTATAATACTTAATATAGTGATAATTGAATATTTTAAAGGTAACAATAAAATAGGGAATTTATTTTTTTTATAAATATATTTCGATTAATATTTATAATGAGTGTTCTTGATATATTTTTGTTCTACCATTATTACAAGCCAGTACCAATTTCCTGTAACTAAACCACGATATAGCCCCATGTATTTGGGTAGAGGTTACAGTAGGCTTGTTCCATCAACGTCGTAGCCAACCCGCAGCTATCAATCTGACAAGAGATATTTGACTGTAGGCGCCCAATGCGTGAGTTTAACCGGCCAGCTACTACATTAGCCTTTGTTAGTTGACCAATTTCCTCTTCACGTCTTTCGCTTGACCACAATCATCTTGTAAAGCCAGTTGAACTGGTTTTGCTCCTTGATATTTAGAGGCGATTTTCCATTAGAGATAATTTCCGTTTTAAGAAAATTGACACACTAAAATCATTGTACGGCTTGAGGCTGTTTTCTGTTTCTGGCAAATTAACGCTAGTTCTTGTAGTTTCAGTTACTTTCAACAACCTTTGTTTAGCAAAACTGTGGTGGTATAATACTCGTAGATGTGGTGTAAGACCAAATAGGTACTTAGAACAAGATATTCTAGATGGGCAAATATTGCGACTGCGGAGTAGTTGTGTAATTATACTGTTATCTGAATTATGGCTTTAACTTAAACTAAACTGTAAAAGCACTACAAAAATTGTCTTGACTTAAACCGAATTGTATAAGAACTACAAAAATATCCTATCGCCATACTTTTTCGTATCTCTAAAACTCTAGCGAGTTGTAAATTCGGTTAGCTTGCAGTAAATAGCGGCTGAGCGCTTATTTAGTTGAATTTCTCTGGAACATTCTGGAAACTTGTATATTAGGATGCAATTTCGTATTTATTTGAAACTTTTAAAAGGCTATATTCTTTAATATAAGTTAAAAGTAGTCTCAATGACAGCGTGATAGATTCAATGGAAGAAGAGGGCCGATTATCTTTGTAGCGTAAATAGGGAGTTTGTACAGTAGTGAAAGACGTTATTTATGTTAATGTCAATATTGAAAAGTATCTGATCCACGGTTTAATTATTATATTAAGCGGGACCTAGTAAAAACGCATAGATCGCCTATTGACAACATTTGGAACATTAAAAAGGCACGTATGCTTTACGACCCTTTATCGTATTGCCGTACGGATTTATTTTAATTGGTTTTATTCACGATGGAAGTACAACGAATCCTTAGGACCTTGGGCCACTTTGGACCAAGCGTTGAAGGATCTAAGTCATATATTTTAACCAACAAACAATCCCCAAAGTAATCTAATTAGTTACATCGCATGCTTTCCTTTAGAATTGTATCGGAAAAGATACAATACGTTTCACAAACGGTTTTTTTATATATAAATATTTGTTTCCAAGTCTTAATATGTTTTTTGTTACGTGATGGCGTATTTCCTTCAGATTTTCGCGTGCCGGATCCTTGCAAAAACTTAATGACGTTATATTTGTGGAAGCGAACGAGATCAGAGAGAAAACTGTGCGTCGAAATGCCGACCGGAAAACAATGAGGTTTACAAACGGTGACTATTATGGTCGTGACTGTTCAATTTTCTTCGTCACAGCGTTTGCTGGCGAGGGGCTGAGCAATTTTCTTTGTCAGATCGTATGTAGGCGAGTCGCTGCTCAGCGTTCTTTGTTACAGAGCTTGTAAGCAAGTAAACTTTATATTCAGGTACCATGGTGTTACAGGTAACTTAATTTTTAATTTTATTCGCCCCGTAGTAGGTAAGCGAAGTTAAGCTAACCTAATATTCAAATTTCGTCGTCATAGACAGTGTACACCAGGTTATCTAAATCTACTTATGTTTGTTTTAATTGATTAAACAACATTAAATAAAAATTCGTCAATAATAATGGGAATTTACACTTATGATATGGATTCTTTCTTTCAATACCGGGGACTCAATAAATTTTGAATTCAGAATTTTGTTATCAAGTTAGTATCAGCGATGATATTTTTTTTATATTCTTTTAATTAACTATAGGTAAATACTACGTATATAAATATTTTAAGAACATTAACTATGTAATTATTCTACAAAATAAATTTTATAGAGCCCTAGGCTCTTATCATTGCCGCTAAACAGCGGCTTCTATTGTTCATTGAAGAATTTTATTTTACAATCGATGAGTGTTTAACTATCCGCACATTAAAATTTCATGCCTATTCGATAACGAAGTTACCTAGCACGTCATCCAAAATTTTCATTAATAGAATCATTTCTATTAATGAAAATTTTGGATGACGTATCTATTTGGATGACGAATACAAAAGATCATTCTTTTGTATTCGCCTGCCTGTTTTGATGGCGTTCTGCAATAATTATAGAGTTAGGAAATATAGTTAAGTTATAAGGCTAAGAATTACAACTCCGTCATGTTTTCTATATAAAAAATATAGTAGGTAGATGTAAATATGAATGAGTGAATCGAAATATAAAGTAAAAATATTAGTTAACGTTGACTGGCTGAAGATTAAAAAGGTCTTATAATTGAAGAAACAAATTTTTCGAAAATGGAACGCACGGCGGTCATTACGTTCATAAGATGTTCAGTCCAACTATTTAAATTCAGTTTATACATGAACATACATAATCGTATATTTCTTTTTGTAATACATCTCTTTAGAACAGTTACAACAATTAGCGACCAGCGTCTTTGTCTTTTTAAATAAGTACCACTTGCTTATACTAGTCTCCTTACCTTATGTATTTATGTTATATTCTAAGATTATTATTTTGTTCATAAAGTAGTTCCAAGTGATGTTGACGTGAAAATGTCAACAAAATAGAGTAACCTATAATCCCACTTCACGTGTCAGTTGACTGATTGAAAATGGTAAAGTAGTGACATTTCTCTACGAATCTGTCGCTCAAGCAAAACCTGTGCGTGTTATTTGTCCTAAGCTTCCCAAGCCTTATTTAATATTTACAGATATTCTATTTTACACCACGGGTAATAGTACTTTATGTTACAATTATCGAAGTTTTGCATTGAGTTTTCGTATAAAAATTAGCCCTAATAAACTTTAAAGTGGACACTGACGGTGCAACTGGTCCACCTGGCAACTGGAGCTATAGAAAAGGCTATGCCCGGCGTCTCTCTGAAGGATCGCACCAGAAATGAGGCGATCCGACAGAGAACCCAAGTGATCGACATAGCCCAAAAGATTAGTAAGTTGAAGTGCCCGTAGCCTGGTCATATCTATTGCAGAACCGATAGCCGCTGGAGCAGACGTGTTCTGGAGTGGAGACCGCGACTTGGAAAACGTAGCGTAGGACGCCCTCCAGCTAGGTAGAGTGACGATATACGCAAAGTGGCTGGCAGTGCTTGGATGCGAAGAGCTGAAGATCCAGCTCAGTGGCGTGCCATTGGAGAAGCCTATGTCCAGCAGTGGACGGGAGTAGGCTGATAATGATGATGATGACGATGAAACTTTAAAATGAGAACGGCTATCGACGTCATATCTAAAAATTTGTTGGCCATGTTTTTTTAACAGTTTTTAATCGGTAATGTGTCGAATGCTTTTATTTAGCGTACTGCAAATATTTGAAATTTAGGACACATAATATATAGGTACATACAGTAAAGGTATAGCTAAGCGACAGTGTCATACAGGATTAGCTGAAGTACTGCACCTGTGACTCCTATCAAGGATTAGCTGAAGGATTTCTCGATAGGAGTCACAGCTTAATAGTAGTAAGACAGTAAGACCAACGTCATGGACCTCATGAACTTCATGTACAGTTACCGTTACAGAGGTAGGAATATAATGTACTTTGATGTATAAAAAAATCTTGCAAAAACTAGATAATTTATATATGTTGCTGTATATAAGCTACGGATAGTTTATAAACAGAGAAGATAGTTGTTACAGATTGCTAATATTCTAAATAGAACAAAAACATTCTATTAACCGCTGACTTCTCCAATCTAGAAGCCCATTAATCACAAGACAGGTTATGATATAACTTGTATCAGCAATACACGCACGGATTAAATAATAATAATAAATAATAATCGACCCATTTATCATTCCACTGTTGGAATATGGGTCTCCTCTCATATTGAGAGGGTCAAGGCCATAG
>DWME01006676.1:0-13386 GCA_018244795.1 Parelbella ahira ahira | reverse complement strand
ATGACTATAATGATGACTATAATGATGACAATAATGATGACTATAATGATGACTATAAAGATAACTATACGGATGACTGTAATGATGACTATAATGACGACTATAATGATTAATATAATGATGAATAGAATGATGAATATAATGATGAATATAATAATGACTATAATAATGACTACAATAATGACTATAATGATGACTATAATGATGACTATAATGATGACTATAATGATAACTATAATGATAACTATAATTATGAATATTATACTAATTATGGCACTGCTGATGATGCTGATGATGATGATGAAGATGATTTTGGTAATGACAAATATATATAGATACTCCTATATGGGCCAAAATACTAAGTTTGAACGCTTTATGTAACGCAAAAAAGCTATTCCAGCTGCTCTTTTACCTGTCAAATACAGATATTAATATCGATTTTATAAAAATAATGTTTCACGCCTTCGACAGGACAAACGTGTATAAATATATTAACAGTTGCGTTGTGAAAATTGGTTGAAAAACCTCGGGCGTTTAATTAAAAATGTAATAAAGGCGGCTTACGGAACGCTCGTGAAATTCCGGCTTTTTCGTGCACGCAATATCTTGTCAGCCACAGGTGTGGTGGCGGTTCGTTATAATATTTGACATTTTATGGAGCGACTTGGGCTTTTAATTAGTTACGAAATGTCCGACGCCAACTTCGGCTACAAGTGTTGTCGCTCAAGTGATCATGTGTACGCTTATCGTGCACTTATTTGGGGCTCAGGAATATTTTGGAATGAAACACGTCTATGAAGAAACAAGTTAAAGAATGGTAAGGTAAAAATTACCATAAGGAAACTTCTTTAAAGTGTTTATTTTAATCAAATGTTTTCGTGGAAATAGAAAACTCTTTATACCTACACGTATAAAATCAGCAAGAAATTTCAATTTTATCATATGGGCGCCAGACACCTTTTTTATTTTATTCCCTAAAAGGAATTCATTTTTATTAATATATACGATTGCAGTGTTATTTCATTCACAGACCAATGATACCGCACTGTATGTCCAGTGAGTGGCTTGTAAATTCGACCTCTTTAATGTCGATAATGGACTGTGAATTAAGGCTCGTATTTTGCTTTGGTGCCTTTCAAATTCAAATTGGGCGCCACTGATGTTATATCCGCTTTGAGAGGGTCGCTTTGAGGTGGATTAGCGACGGAGCTTACGAGCGAAGTAATAGCCCCGCCAATGGTAATTGAAAAGTGCGTGGCCAAAAGTTAGTTACATTTTTGCCGCTTTAATCTATGTCACCTTTGCGGCCATTTGCAAATGACAAACGGTAAAATGAGTAAAACATATTAAGTAACTTTTTTTAGTTTCTTTCGTGAGTCTCAGAAACAAGTTTTTATAATTACCTGTGGATGTTGTAGATTGTAAAATGTTAACTTGAGCTATATGGTAGAGTAATCGTCCAGAAACGGTCGCACGTCATAGGTCCTATGCTTACTTGTAACTTAAAGAGACGCGGCAACATACGCGTATCTTTAAGTTGCTCTAATAAAATCGAAGCTTTCACAAATAAAAATACTTTGTTGCATTCCATAAACGAAATAAATAAGACTAATAAGTACACGACTATACAACTTGGCGATCTTATCGCTAATCGGCGATTTCTTCTAAACAATTAGTCATGTAAGAGTTAGAGAAAGTGAGTGCAGTAGTGCTCATAAAAATAAATAGGGAGAACATCAAATAAAAAGAAAAAAGAAAAAAATGCATTAAGACATCAAAAGTGTGAGAGACAGAGAGTGTAGCATATCGGTAGAATAGTTAGAAGAAGAAGAAACCAAATCAAAGTTGTAGATAAGTGGTCTTCACTTGGTGTTTATGGGCCTTGTTGCCTGAGTATAAATGAATAAATAAAATAAATAAATAAAAATAAAAAAATAAAGAGTCGCAAATGGACTTGGGAAGGAATTCCTAAGGCGGATGGCAGTAACGCTAAAGATTTTTTATTTTAAGGAAGGGAAATACGGGAAAATGCAAAGTTGACGACTTTCAGAGGAGAGGAAGGCTCGGTCTTAAGGAAAATGTGTAAATCTGGAGTGCTGCTCAAAATAAGAAGAGGTTGTATTGAACAACGCACAGTAGAGAAGAGATAGAAGACAAACGTTTCGTCGACTATATTTTCGCAGGCCAAATATAAATCATATACATAGTCTTCGATGACTCTCAAGCTAATTTGATTGCTCTACAGAAGAGCATCATATCATAAAATCATACGATGGTGTAATCAAAGATTGGTAGAACTAGAGGTTGAGTTTAATCAATCCTATATATTTTTGCTGGAAAGCCTTAACCTTATCAACACCAATAGCATCAGCAATTTTTATCGTTGTCCTCTCACAACGAGAAGTCTGCCACGGTGATTAATCACGAGCAAACTTTGTATATCTCACAAAACATTATGAAAGACAGTGCAGGTTTCTTCACAACGTTTTCTTTCACTGTTATAACAAATGATATTAATTTTTGAAAAATTCTTACTTAAAAAATAGTAACCCAATCCAAATTGGTTTAATCTTTGATGAATAATAGCATATAATATGTATATCATATTATGATAAGTATCAATGATTTACATTGACCAATAAAATTTGGACAGAATTTGTAACCTAATTGCCTTAGCTAAGTTACGAGACTGGTCAATGGTGTCTGTCAAAAGATTAATTAGGCAATTTCATAAATATAAAATAATTAAAAAACAGATACTCTATAATTTGTAGTTACTAGAAAAACCTAAAAAAATTGAGATTAAAACATAAGACTCAAGTATTTAAAATATATTAAGAATACAAAATTTTCGCTTGTCGCTGTCGTCATAAGGCTTCTTTATGAAATATCAAATCCACGGACCGGATAAGTGGTTACACTCATCTCGGAAAAGCACGGGCTTCTCACAGAAATAAATTGCACCAGTTACCTCTAATTAAGAGCGTCGAATTAAAATTAAGGCTTTCAGGAGTAACCTTAAAAACGAAATTTAGCCTGTATCAAAGAAGTTTCCCGCCATCGGCCGCCTCATGAAAACCACTCGCACGCCGTTACGGGTGTTTAAAAAAATAAAGAGCCGTTTAATTTAAACGAATCCCGTAATTAAGTCGGATCCCGCATAATCCCGGGCAATCCCAATATAACACTGGGAATTTCTTTCCCTATTATTCTCTTGTGGAACTTTTTTCGTAAAATTAATTCAATTTCTGTCAGAGAATTTAATTAATAGGAGAAAACGGACAATGCAGGTATAGAGGCGGATTTCCGCTAAATCGTTGCCAGTACATTCCTGAATTCATTATGAATCATTGTAATTTTGCAGGTTCGTTTTTCAGCACGATGTCTGATCAAAGTTAACGAACTTTATTTTACAATGCAAATGTTGCTACTCAAACTACTGTCTGCATCTTGTGTGTACACTGTACATTGCCCAATTACGAATTCTCTTTTCATATGCAAATGTATTTAATCGTTTCAAGTACTGTAAAAGCGATGTTGCAGAGCTAAGCTTTTATGTATCACGTATAGCGATTGTCTAAAGTGCTAATTGCTGAGCGGCGGTTGTGAATTGGGAATTATAACATTGAGCGAGGGTTCAATTTAATAATTTAATAAATCAGAAACATTCTACTGAAGTATTAAAAACAGAATAATATTACAGTTAAATGTTACACATACGGTGCATATATTATCATTAACATTAGAAGAAGGAAACCGAGTAGCAAAAATACATTTAATGGCAGGTTTTAATTATAAAATAAAATATTGAACATGTTCATTATGCGAAGTGCTAACGTGTCTCGTAAATAAACGTAATCAATTGTAAAAAATCGTAACATCATCGGTATCCTTCAAATTTTTTTTCAATCCATACAAAGCATTCGTATCTTACATTTGTGGGATAATAAAACCGGTGTTTACTTTTGTTTTACCCCTAAAATTGGACTGCTTGGTTAGCTTCAAACAAAGCACGCCCATGTATAAACGATTGTAATATTGAACAAAAGGCGATCCGATTTTTCTCGTTTTGTATTGTACCGTTTATTCCCGACTCGGACATGAATAAAGTATGAGTTCGCGATCGGTAACGCGAGGCACGAGGCACGAGGCATGAGGCACGAGGGAAGACCGCGCTCCTCCAGTCTCGCGTGCATTTGCCTGCATTCATACCAAATGTGACGCCACTCAGCCAGAATACAAATGCTTCGATAAACTCCATTTTATTTTATCAGACCGTCTGATGTGTGTTGCATTGTCGAAATATTTCTCTTTAGTGAATGGCACGCTTTTGTTACAGGATTTTATCAAGGTCTTATTATAATTCAGATAATTTTGTCACGTTATCTTAAGTTTCATCCACTAGCAATAAATGAGACCTCTGACTCACTGTAATAATCTGTACCCGTACATTCACCCTAATGTTATAAATATCAAAATAACTTTACAGTGTTTATGGATTAATAGTAAAGTCGCTTTTCCCAAATTTTCCTAATTTTTTATTCCCCAAAAATTTGTTATGCCTACACCTTGTTACTCCTGGGAACGATATGTGTTATTTTTAAAATACGACTCTTAAGGGACTGAAACAGTTTGAAAGAGGCTAGTAGAAAAATTGGTCAACTAGATATTTATTTAGAAATATAAATAGAGATTTATAATTAAGACACGTACTAACTTACATTTGTGTTTACTAGATACAAAATATACAAACAAAATTTTTATACAGGACTGTGTGATGACATTACAGTAGACACCTATATACAGATATAGCCAGGTACAGACCTGTTTGTCACCTGTTGTCCGTACTTTTGCCACATGCGGCTCTCTCCCGTAACAGCGGAAGTTTCGAACGATACGTCTACCATGCTGCTGCAAGGAAATCGGTCATCCAGAATATCGAATGTTATCAGATCGACTAAAATACTTTAGACGACGTTGAAGGACTAGTAACTAATGATAAACACCGGGAATGACTACTGAACACGATATGAACGGAACGTAAAGTGAGAATAATTATTGTGATTATTTAGATGTCAACACACGAATCTGTGGGTAAAATATTTACTTCTATAAATAATAATCGTGGACATACCCACTAGATCATTCATATTTCACAAGAGACATCTTGCGATCTTTGTAGGTTGATTTATAGTTGAAAACAATACAATGTAGCACCCGCTCTGCCACAAGAATTTTAGGTGAGGGAGTCCTGAAGTGCTGACGCATTAACTAGGAAGTAATTCCATCAAAGTTAGTGTTAACAAATTGTAGTTTCCTGTGGTTGTATAATTTTAGTTAAAGTTTTACAACTAAATATAATTATCAGAAGCGTCTAATTTGAATTTCGACGAGTCAAAGCAGAATAGAAGACGTAATTCGCGTTCCATTATTGACGTTAAAGGGTCTGAATTTGAACAAGTCTCTCCGCTGGACACTTTTATTAGGTGGCACCCTCGAGTATGAAAAAATTTAGAGGGATTAAAAAACTGTGTTACTGTTACTACAGTGTTACTCACAATACTAAATCCTTAATGAATATTTTCTATATTTTTTTTATACGCTTAAACATGAAAAAATGAACAGAATGTAATTATGATTGCTATTACATAGTACTAAGAAAAGTTCATATCAACCTGTTTAACAGACACAGCATTCGCAAGCGAAATATTTACTCGTCCGATTGCCGATAGAATTTAATTGTTTAACTGTTTCAACCATAACGAACATAGGTACCTACACTCCATTTTTGTCTGTCTGCCTATCTGTTTGTTTGATCCGGTTAATCTCTGGAGCGGCTGGACCGATTTTGACGGGACTTTCACTAGTAGATAGATGACGTAATAAGAAGTAACTTTGACTTATTTCATTTTAGAATTTTAGAATTGTAAAATACAGTAATGTTGCAATGTCTAAGTACTGTCCAGTACCGCGCGCAGCCCACGCGCATGCCACCAATGCAAATAACTAAACAATATTTTTTTTATTAAATTTCTCGCGGGTGAAGCCGCAGGTACAGCTACTCTATCCTTAAATTCACTGTTATACCCCGTTAATTTTGGAGTTAAGAGTAAGCTCTTAACTCCAAAATTAACGGGGTTCACGCATTTTTTTCGGATAAAAAGTACGATAATTCCCTGTCCGACTCATAAAAATCACGTCGATCATATTTGTTAGGTTATTGCGGGAAACGAACTTTTCCCGGACATTAATACATATATTATTTATACGTTTATGAAATTCATACTTGTTCTTTATGGATTTTTGCCTTCTTTTAGGACGTAAAAAATAAAATTAAAAGCAACTTGTCAGAACCGCCAGAACAAAACGACTTGGTTCCACAGTGCCAAGGAATGGGAATATAACCTAGGACTTTTCAAAGCAAGGGTGAATCGGCTTTTCCTAGGGATGACTGTTCAAGCTTAGGTCGCATCTACGCTTACCAACAGGCGAGATCGCTGCCAAACGCTATCATGTAATGCTCGTAATTATGTACTTTTTATTATTATTAAATCATTCCTTTATAAACAATAAATTAAATATGAGTCCCAATATGCTGAGAGAGAGAGTCCCAATATGAGAGACATAATGGAACTCATCAATACATAATATTATCTAAGGCTAATGACACGGGCATTAAATATTCAGTGCGATATCACAGTATTCGTGATTTGCTGCCATGTACTTTTGTTTGTAATTGCGAGTAAGAGTTGTAACGGTAATGTAATGTATAATTTACTTTATTTGTTATAACACCTGCGTTCGTTCGTGTAACTTAATAACCCACAAATCGCACAAGATTAACCATGCATAGAATTTCTAACTCTGAACCGTTTTGTAGCGGAAAGTCTTGTTAACCCTTGCCGTGCTCTGGTGTTCGTCGGTTGAATTGGTAACAAATGTAACAAGTTTAATGATTTTAGATCAGCAATACATTGGTAACACTTCTTACATGCTAGAAGATTTGTTGTAACTCCTACCGATATTTCTGCCGCTAGAACACAGTATTTTGTTACCACACAAAATCCTGTAGCTGTAATGAGAAAGGGAGATCCCATTGTTTGTTGATCCCTAACTAGATAGCAATGCGAGATTATTATAAGCCTACAGTTAAATGATTGCAATAAAACAGTGAAATGTTTAATGGGCATGGACGTTTAATGGGCAAAAGCTTCTTAGATCGTAGTACCTTCTTAATTATTTTGCTAGAAACTGCATTAGAATCAATCATCAATTTCGATTGAACAAACTCTACTGGGCTATTTACGAGTATATGCATTAATATACCTACTAATCCATTATATACCGTGTTACATATACATAAAGTTTTCTAATCAATATTCTAGTTGTCGATAAAATATACATAATAAGCTTTTTGGAGTTTATGTCAGGACGTTTGCACGTCTTTTTGAGAACTCGTGAGTGTGTCAACGAAAAAATTGTACTGCATGTTATTAACTAAATAAATAAAAATAATAATTTTCGATTCTTTTATCATTCCACTATTAGAATATGGGCTTGCTTCCATAATGAGAGGATTAAGGCCATAGTCTGCCACGCTAGCCAACCACAGGTTGGTAAACTTCTACACGTTAGAATTTTTTTTTGAGAAGTACGATACGTTAATTATCAGAACGCATGTGGATATAAAATTTTCTCGAATTTGAGTTTAACCGATATTTCGAAGAAACACGAAATTCCAGTCGGGCGGCGCCGCGGGCGGAGAGCTGCGATGTAATAAATATTTATTGCAGTAAAAATAATTTCGAGCACATTTTCAGTACTCGCATAGCACCTCGAGCGGAAGTTCCGGTGTTCTGCGTGTAAAATGTGTGTATTTATTAATGGGAAAAGGAAAAAAAAATCCAATACGTTTTATTCGTTGCTTGTTCATTTATGCTAAGTAATACTTCACTGAGCATTTATTTCTCGAGCAATAAAAAATCATTCACTATTATTATTCAAGCCATTTTATTATGCGCTCTCTATTAGAACCAGGAACTAAAGAAAAACATCTTGATGGAACTCGAACGCTTGAGTGAAATCTTTTAACCCGTACTCGACCATGCTTGATTCTGACTTTACCTTTCTCATACTCAGAGGTATAATTACACGAGTACATTCTAATAAAAATATGGTTCGTGATAAACAAGATGATTCAAGTACCTATTATAATTAATTCAGGTGGCTTTCCAAATGTTCATGCAGCGGCCGACGAGTAACTGCCGCGGGAAACGAAACGTAAAATCTATAAGGAACTAGGTTGTGATATAAAAAAAAATTTAGAAATGATGGTGACAATGATTGTGAAGTTCGTCGCCCTCGGCTGGCAGCGCATCCTGGCGGCGCGCCAACGGTGCCGCGCGGTCTCAAAGGATTTTATTAACCTCACCATTCAAAACGTAGTGGAAAATTATTTTAATGCTGGCCGAATTCCGTTTGTCATTTTTAAAAGCGTTTGCTAATCGACCCCTCACACTAATGTATTCTGCTTAACATTTCTGAACCCTCTACAGTCCAGACATAAAACGACGACCGTGATAGACAAACTGATTCACCGTCAACGCTATATAGAATAGTTGATGCTTTCTGCCTTCCCCGTAAACAATAAAATTAAACGTGATGATCTAATGCAACAACAAGAAAATAATAACATTGAATACATATCCTTTACTACCAGCGTTATCATTGAAACGTCCAAAGTTCAAACAACGGCAGTAATTTTTAATATTCCAAGAGTTGTGTAGATAATGTTAGGCAGTAATGTTGAACAACATTTTCACGGCTAATGTTTAAGGTAATCCGCGGCAAATAAACGTTAACCAGCCCGAAAGTTAATAGAGCCTTATGAAATCCTACAGCCTATTTTGAGTACATGGAACCTTGTAGAGTCGTAATCACGGTAGAGCTGAATACTGGTACGGTACACGTTTCGTTGAATAGAGTTTTCATTTTTTTTTAGATGTATGTAGTGAATTTTTCCACCATCCTTTGTTTGTTGTAAAAATTCAGCGTTTTTTTAGTTGAATAGTTAATGTTTATAATGGGTTTGTAGACCACCTTATTATAATCTCATATTTAATGCGCAAAGCGCAAACTTTTTTCTTCTGTTAACTTAGGAACAAGATAGAAATTGGACGCCATAATCATGTAGCTTATTGTTTATTATTAAAAGGAGGAGATATTATTTAAAGAAATTAAAAATCTATAGGGCACGATAAAAACTAAGCAATTTATAGGACAAGCACTCTGAGTTTCGAACTGAGTCTTCTCGATTTCGGTCGCAGTCAGATCCAGTAGAAGATAAAAAGAGTACAATTAATAATTAAGATTTATTTGCCGCTGCGAGTTGAGAGAAAAAATATTTTATTGAATAAAGAAAACTATCTATATAGTTAGTACCTCATTTATAGTTACTATTATTTTAACAACTCAGGGATTTTGTATAAATTACCCATAACCATACAAGTTACGACAAAACAAAACATATAGGGCATGCCATTGGCGTCTTCCTGACTATAACGTGAATGACAATTTTGTATGGAACCAAAAAGTCAGTCAATCGAAGCAACCATTGACACAAGGCGGTAACCGCTCTCTTTACGTTTTCGTTCGTTTTCACCCAACGACCAATATACAGACTCAATTCGCTCTTTGCCCTCTTAATTCCAACGAACTCTCAATTTTAATGTTTATCGAGCGAGATTACATCAAGATGGCGCTGTCGAGCCTCATTAGGAAAGTAAATTTGTTTGGGTTACAGAATTTTATTTACCAACTTTTCAAAGAAATCCTAGGCTTTACGTTTTTTACTATTTTCGTAGCTTATGAGACAAATCCATAAATGCACTGGAGAGCTTTAAATGTAAAAATATAATAGTGAAGAAAATATCAAAAATTAAAATTGGTCTATACGAAAATCGTAACAAGAAATTAATAACAGGAAAACACAGAAGCATTATATCTTCTTACATACGTGCATCATAAACGAAAATCAACGATAATCGACAACGAAAATCGCATGATACAGAAACTTTACCCAAAGAGTTTTAATTGATGTAACTAAACAAATAAAATAATATTCTATATATCATCAATAACATTTAGATCACTCTCTGAGTAAATCCAGTAAGGAACAAAAATGGAGTACCAATTCTTAATAGTTTCATTTCTATCATATTGTTCACTTTATATATGAAATATACCTTCACCTACATCGTAGTCTTTTCCTTCCTCTGTAACTTAAATAAAATAGTGGTAGTTGGCACCATACTCAACGCACGCGACTTGCTTTGGATTGAATTGCGACATTCAATTCCGAATTCAAATAACGTATACAATACAGCGTATTTCCAGTCGAGCAGTTATGGTAATTGATAACTTGCATAGCACCAATATTTTCCTTTCACCACCAATTTATTTGCAACAAAGATTATAATATAAAATGTTAAAAACGATGCAAGGCGTATAATAGGCGTATGCGCTATTCTCACGCTAAATCAATTACAGTCCCATCTGCTACGATATATCAACACTGGAATCAGAATGTTATTTATAACCGAAGAGTTTCCAGAAATACACAATAAAGTCTGATAACCAATTAAAAGGAAGCCAGGTAGCAACACTCCATATTTTAAAATAATGATCTGATTTATAGTCAAACCAGTCTACCACCGTGCCGTCGTACCACAAATAAGCACCTTTTAATGTCTGAGGTGCATCTAACACAATGTAAACAGGAGTTTTAGCAGCGTCGTCTGGAGTAAGAGATCCAATTCCCCGAGTCATGTCAGTACGAATTAATCCTGGGTGCATCGAGTTTACAGAAATGTTTCTCACTTCAAGATCCTTTTGTTGCAGCACCGTTAAAGCGCTTAAAGCTATTTTTGCCACTCGATAAGCAGCTATTGTTCCACGATCAGCAAAATCATCTCTCTGTAAAGTACCATTTCTAGAAGAATCTAGAAACCATGCAATAAACTTTTCAATATCGTTTATACTTAAATTTTTACTCGATAGTACGTCAATCCAATAGCTGTTTCGTAAATTAGAAAGATGACCGCAGTCACTGGAAATATTCAGTATACGCCCATTATCTCTGACTAGTGGATATATTAATTCTTGTATTGTTAGAATACTTCTGTAATTCGTGTCGATTATTTTCTTGCCTTCTTCGTAAGAATTAAATATAGAGTAAGCAGCGATTCCAGCATTATTAATCAATATGTCTAAGCCTCCATGGTTTTCTTTAATATAATCTCGAAATTTTATTACACTTTCTCTATCAGTTACATCGAGTTGATGAAACTTTGGATGTAGGTCTAATTGTTTCAGTTTTTCTACAGCAGCTCTCCCATTGTCTTCATTACGAGAAGTCAAATAAACGGTGCCATCAAAGTTTTCACATAGCCCTTTTACGACAGCGAGACCAAGTCCTTTATTTGACCCGGTGACAACCGCTACTTTATCCAACATGTCCGTTTAATAATATACCACAGATACTACTGATACTAATTGACACAACATTATATTTTATCTTTCCACCGACCTTTGGATATTATTATCGCAGCGCCCAAAGATTATCAATAATTCTGACAACCCAAATACATAAAATGTACCTAAATTATAATATGCGAATAATGTTTATACCGCAATAAAAAACTTGGAAATAAAATGCTTCTTTATCATAAATGCTTCTATTTTCCTGATAAAGAGCAAAGGTTTTAAACAATTAATGTAGGCCGTGAAACGTGGGAAGCCTCAATTAGAATAAATTACGTTGGTGTACGTGATATTGGACATTTCTAATCACTCTTACGTCACAGTCCTAATTAGTACACGCTATATAATTAATTAACAGCACGCATTTATACATATTACATATGAGGTCATTATTGTGAGGTATTACATGTGAGGATTATAAATATAAATAATTATAACAACAACATGTGGACCGAAATATAGGTACGGTAAAAGCATATCCAAACAAAATTCAAAATCCTATATTACATTTCGTCATGATTCGGCAATTCTTGGTGCACCTGCAAATATACGAGAAGCTTGTATTTCTCGAGCTCAAGCTGGGAGCAACTGCATACTCATTTTGATTCCGTATTGTGGCAAATTTAATGTAAACAAAGCAAATGTTATTTCGATTTGATATGTTTATGGTACATTTGTGTTGTTGTAACTTAATTGTAAAGTACGAGTAACAAAAGCTAGACATAAAGCAGTCGATGTTATTACAGATCAACACCGTGAGCGGCTGTCCACGAGGCTTGAGTGCCACGACAGATAACACGACTGTGAATAAATTCTAAATCATTACCGTTTCTCTATTGTAGTATAAAAAACGTTAAAGTAACTATCGAAGATGACTCAAACACACTCTTAATGTTCTTTTAGAGGTATAAAATAAGTCACTGATTTCTCTTTTTCCGGAATTCGTGGAAATTCTTTAATTTACACACGCTAACACTTGATTTTTAATAAAGACGCTAAACGTATACTAAGTTATTTTAAGTGACGCTAAGTTACTCCATAAGCCAATTTACACAAGATATTTAATGTAAAAAAGCAACAAAACCTGTTTTCGATTCACCCTAAGCAATATTCATATCACAAAAGACCATTAGTCTTCAAGTTAATATCTGGCGGCAGCGAGACGACGGTGAAAAGTAAATTCATTAATTAAAACCAATTCGACGTTTCAATTAACGAATGCGACAAAGATATGCATAAAGGATATTAATATGTATGTTCTTCCCTGCGATTCTCAAAGTTTGCTTAATGTACATTTGGTGTTTCATTTGAAAATGAAGCTTTGGAAAATATTGTATTTGTGTGTACCTATATGTACAGTGTATGTCCAACTATGTGTGTCCACAATATTTTTTTCTGTGTTTTGATAAAATATTTCGTTGGGATAGCGACTTTAATAATTTACTACTCTAAACTATGGAATGATATTCCAATATGTTCATAAGTAAAAAACGAGTAGATAGTCGTAACACATTCATTTTATTTAAGAAATATAGATACCGTAACTACTCTCGGTACCCAAATTAGGATGCACGATATAGAAGATAGGTGAAGTTAAGCTACATCCAGCAGAAACTGCTCCAGGCTCGCAGCATTCGGGTGAATAGACTCGTGGCCAGCTTTGTCATAAAGAGGATTTCAACGAATGACGTCATACGTAAAAATAGTTATAAACGTTAAAAATAGAAGAAATTTTTAGACCGTAAGGTAAATACTTCGGCATTATTGTGACATTAAAGAAAATAAAAACGAAATTAATCGTCTTTTAATATTTTAAAACTTTAAATAGTTTAAAATGCTTTTAAT
>DWME01006675.1:0-13387 GCA_018244795.1 Parelbella ahira ahira | reverse complement strand
CTATAAATAAACATAAAAATTTGGTTTTAAACAAAAAGTCGATGAGCACACCAATCCTGCAGCGGGATCTCGTACTAATACATTCGATTAACAATTGCAATAAAATATGTACCTACTAACCTTTTTGTGCTTTACATTTTTCATGTTCGCGTTAAAAAAAAAAAATCTTTATAGCATATACAAAGCAAGAGGGCGGACTATGAAAAATCCTGTTGAAACACGCGTTCCGCAGCTTGATGCCACGTTCGCTCAGTTCTCAGTTACGAGCGGCGTCAGCAGTAACTTAGCAGGTTTTACGAGAACGACCGCGCACGGCGCCTAAATATTTAGGAAATAATTACACGAGTGCGGAGCGTGTGTTGCGCGTGTGCGGTGTGTATATTGAAGCGGGAGCGGCTGCGAAATGTGTGTGCGGTTTTTATTTTTACGATCTCAATACGTGACCTTTGCTTTAATTGTAAAAGAGCTTAAATTGTTTATAACTGGTTATTAAAAGGAGCTTCCGTGTTTAATTATTGTACCAAGTATCCACAAATGTTTATAATGTAACTAACGTTATTTTGAAACGGATGTAAAATAACGTTGTGATTATGCTAATATTTTTTTTATTATTCATAGTTATTCGATAAACAAAGAAACGTTGTCAAAGGTGATTATAAAAATAATTAAAAACCAAAGTAGTTTATCATGAGTGCGATTAAAGACGGCTTATTTTAATTACGCCATTTATTGACATTTAAAAATTAGTGCAGAAGAGTTTAATTTTATTAATTTTAAAATTCATAAGTAGATAAATAGATTTAGCTTCAGTTTAGGAAACCCACTTTAAGGATCTAAGATTTACAGTTTCTACTCTACATCAAAAAAATTCCAACCAACTGAACATTAAACCAATGCTTCAAATAAAAATATTTGAACCTTTTGAAAAATGTCGAATTTACGTAGAATGTTTTTACAGTTTTAATTATTGCTCCTTTGAAACTGTAATTGCAATTTGGACCTTCTATCTATTTTATCAAAACAATAGAATCAATGTTGGTATCAAACTGTGCTCCACGATACCCAAACCGCATACCCAGCGTGGGGATTATGAGCAAAGACCCCTCGGGGGAGGCATGTTCCAGCAGTGAATTGAAATAAGCTGATGATTATGCAATTTTATGTTTACTATTTACATAAATATCAGATAATTACATTGAGTTACACAATTACATGTAAAACTATACAATGGAACTAACAATATTAAAAAACCTTCAAACAATATATCAGTGGTAAAAAACAATAATCTTGTTGATGCAACTAGCTTCATTCCAAACTTACGAATAAAGCGCTTACATTCCTATTTCCGAAGTGGACTGCGCGGCTTAATTCTAAAAATTCCCTTGCGGCGAGCGCGCCTCATAAACAGTGACGAGTTACTGCGCACTGCCGCGGACTGTGCCGTACGTCGTGCGTTTGCGGACACAGACCGTCGTTATAACTACCCGCAATAAAATACCTGACTCCAAATAGCGCAGAAAGCACCTTTATTAAGTGGTCTATACATTCTGAATTAGCTGCACTAAGCTCTTGTTTATATTACACTAGAATCTCCTTTGAATCTTTGTTTAGGTGACAGATCTCAAAGGATATAGCAGTCATTAATTTAAATATAATTTGGTTTGCAACGCATGTTGTCAATAAACATAATTTATATATGTTTTAAGCAACTTTTCTATGCATATTATATATTTGTGTTAATTTTTATACTTTGCCTTCTGTGTATCATAGCTCGTATAAATACTACAAGCACTGTAACTAATAACAACGTAAAGCCTATCTCGTTGTAAATGGTCGTAAACATACCTTATGTTGTTAATTATCATAAGCATTACAATACTTCAAATTATTTACAGTTAAGTGTTCGGAATTCACTGAAACATTACACAATCATGAAACAAAGCACAGTGGTAGAGGCATATAAAGTAAAGGTTGTCACGGCAATATTTATGCACCGTGGCTGAAGGCCGCTATCCGCGACAAGCGCGTCACGCTATATTTCGTGACGGGGACACTTAAGCAGCTCTAACTGGAATAGACATAAGCTGTTCGATTTAGTCTGAAATCTAATTGGATAATTTTCTATTATAATGGAAATATGACAACCCATTTTTGTCTCTCTTGAAATACGTATTTTTCTACATGAAACATGCAAATTAAAAAAAAAATATATGTTCCATGTATAGTAAATATAACATAAATACTCCGTTCTAAGGCCTCTCTTAGACTACTTTTATTGTTTAATTCTAAGTAGTTATATAGAAGTGAACAGTACTTTATTGGTGGAATAAATTATGCTTGTAGATGTCACGGCAATATTTATGCGCCGCCGCTGAAGGCCGCTATCGGCGACAACGGCCTCACGCCACCTTCCGTGACGGGGACACTTGGCTGCTCTAACTGGAAATGATATAAGCTGTTTGCTTTATTTCTATTTGACTTCTGCTTAATTGGATTATTTTTATTTATTTCAATAAAAGCCGTTACTTCTAATTGAAATGAATTTTGAATATGTGCCGCTGTATCATTATTGTAATTAAATGAGTACGGTTTTATAAAAACAATACGATTATCATGTTCTTAATGAAATTGAAAAATACATTATTAATTTCGGTGATCATGTTATTTATAACAATAAAATATAATGGTATCGCTGTAAACACTTAAGTTGAATCAACGTTATCTTTTCACATTTTCGTTTCTAGGCCAGCCAGGTACTAAATATATATTGCAGCAGCTACGTTCTAGCTCCAAAAACGGGCCTCACCTCGTTTCACACATCTTGCCAGAACAATTTCCGTCCCAGTTTCAGAAAACCTCTTTTATAACACGAACTGCAAAACTGAATATACATTCCTTCCGCTTTCATAGAAAACATATCTCCGCTTCAGTGGAATTAAATTTATACAAAGTCAACATTGAAACGAAAACCTGCAGATTTTCGGTTATTCGGAAACCGTAAAATCATCAAATCAGTAAAAATTCGTACATTATTAATATACCCCGAGAAAAAATAACCACGGACCTACGGAAAGTTAACATTTTACTAAGTACAATAATTATAACTGAAGGATTAATGTAACGAAAAGTTTTCCAAAGTCTAAAGTTGCAGCACTCTGAAAGCAAAATTTCATCCGGAGAACCTGATTATTTTCAGGCAGCTAAATTTTATAACGCATTAAAATTCCGAGTGTTCGGTAGAGTCAACAAGTTAAGGAAGGAACTTCTTAATCAAAATTAAATATCAAATTCAACTCAGGTGGCTACATTAAAGTACGAAAGTCGGAATGTCTGTTACCACTTAGGCTAATGGAAGAAAACACTTAGCTTTCGAAGGGTGCAACTTCCATACGGTATTCCGAAGCAGGTTGGCCATAAAATGTAAACATTATGAGCCAACTTGGCTTGCTATTCGGCTACAAACCACATGGCCTGTACCATTTTCAATTTCGAATTTCGCTTCAGTATTGTTTAAGGCGTCATCGGAATGAAACTACTCTCCTAATGACTCTTTGTATCGTTCTAATTTGCAACCGATAAATGCGTAGATATACTTCAGGCGGCCCGTTGTATAACCATGTAGGCAGAACAGCGGTCACTTACGATATCCATTCGGTCTTAGTGAAAATACAAGTAGTGGTGTAACAAATTGTTTTCTATGATAAATACAAACATCAGTTATATTAAAACATTATCTATTTTTTATATTATTTAATCAAATACATACGTATATTGAATTTCTATATTATACTTTCAGTTGTGGTACACCAATCCGGAACGAAAAATAATTTAGGATAAATTTTAATAAGGTGTTACATTTTAAAAATAAAAACCAATTAAAATTAACTGTAACATGTACCTAATAAGTTTTATTCGTATTAAGAAAAACATTGCAAAGAATTTAAAATACAATTAAGTTTGTTAATAAAGAAAAAATAACAAAGTTTTTGTTCATAAAACAATACGAACAACGTCATTCAAATGGTCCTGCTGCGAGCTCCATTGCCCTCTCCATTGTTTACTAAACGATTATGTTTTAGAACAAAAAAGAAGCTATTGTCAAAGAGAACAAATGAATAGACTTCATTAATTTTAAGTGAAAAATTATTCAGGCCGATTACAATTATTCCCGGCCGTAGCACTGACATTAAAATGTGATCCCCACGCATCCCTCGACAAATGCAGCGATTTTTTTGAACCCCCTGAATATTTAAACTTTGTTAGGAATTGGATTCCCCAATTTGCATTCTTTATGACCCCAACAAATGGAGAGGAGTGAAGGAATAAATTGCTTATCTGATTATGAACTCGCACATAGACGAGACATACCTATATTTAAACACTGAACATAGTTTTAAGATGTAATGCTTAGAAATAATATAAACTGATCTCAAGAAGAAAGAAGACAGCGCGAAGCTGCTGGATTCGGCCCAGGACCGGAAGGAGTGGCGCCGATTAAGGAAGGCCTATGTCCAGAAGTGGACATCTAGAGATGATGATGATGCTCTCAAGAAAGTCAGTGGAGATATACTACATCTATGTTTTCATGTCAAATATAAAGTATAGTTATATGGCAAAAAAAACTGCTTGTGTTTATGTTCAACACACAATCTTGGTTGGGTGGCTGAGAAATATTAGTAAGTATCGAGCCTTTTTAACGATAAAAATCCTCACCGTGTTTATTTCCTACCGTGTTCATCGTAACTAACGAGATAAATAGTCGAACTATACAGAAACAAAAATTATCTGCCTGATTTTAATCAAAGTGTCAAAGAGATAATAGAAATAAGAAAATTCTTACCACTTCAAATAAGTTAACTGACACAAGATAGTATGCACTTCAATACACAATACTCGAGTAGGTATATGGATGAGCTAACGAACCTACACCAATATACTGCAATACATATTCCATATCTCACAACTGTAATTGCATGACCTACTTCGATGATATAACCATACATATTTTCTACCGATACCACAAATATAAGATTCGAGGCTACACTCGACATCTGAGGTTGGGAGTACAGTCGGAATATAAGCCGCGTACACGCGAATACTTTTCCTATATTCGCTACGAGCCTGAACTACGACCGTTATATTGATAATACTCTTAAGCTATTTATGAAGCAAAAAAGTAAGGGCTAGGCCTCACCGTGACAAATTTGGATTAATAAGCGAGCTCACAACATGAAAAATGAAATTTAAATCATTACTTAAATTAGTGATTTCCTTATAATAGCGAAGAAGTTCTCGTATCTAAAAGCAATTATTAGGACTACGTCTTCGGAACTAGGTTGTAGTTTTTAAATAGCAACAGGTTCATTATTGTATAGATAAATGTTCAGAATAAATTTTAAACTGAAAAATATCTGCATAACTTGTCCGTCAGTCCACAGAACCGGTAGAAGCTGAGATCGAAGCAAACTATTCTTTGTCTACACAATTTATTATAAGGACATTTATATAGTAATAAATGAAGGAAAACAGCTAGGAATGTAGGTCAGTTACTGTTATCATACAATATTCGGGGGACAGAGTAGGCAATCCCAAGAGCCGAGTCGTATGCAAATCGGCTAGCTCGTACAAGCGCAGGCTGCAAACATGCTTTATATATAACCTTTCAAGCAATTCGACTCGTTAACCGAGTGGTTGCAAGCATGACTGCCGATCCAGAGGCCCTGGGTTCAAATCCCGAGTCGAGTACTATTGTATTTTTCTCATTTAGAATTTCTAGTAGTGACTCGGAGTCTGAAATTGTGCCCAGTGTATAGCAATAGGGTCAACACCTATTCCGTAGAACTTAAACGTAACTGGTAAGCGTGGGAGTGTACTACAAACCTCTACCTACCCCTTCGGGAATTACAGGTGAGATGTTACATTTTTATATATATGACAATAATAACATAATTCTATATACATATGTCATAAAATAAAAATTATGAATGAAATTGCAACCAATACACTCAGCTCACATGACGTGTTTAACAAATGATGAAAAATGGGTATTAAGCTCTTTTGTCTATCTTTTCGGAGAAATACAGGCGTGATGTTATGTTATGAAATTACATTCATGACTTCACAAATTTGATAGGGAAATTGTTACTTACTGAAAATTGACTGCTTAATAAAAGCTCACAATCATAAAAATATTAGGTAATTTTCACTTACATAATATTATCTATTGCAACTTCTTTGACAACTTCAACTTAGTAATACTAATTATATATTAAGACTTTATTACTATTTCATGTAATAAATATAAGACTAATTACTGAATTATCCGTATCAATTACTTATGTTGAATTTGTACTGTTTTAATTTAAATTTAAATGCACTCTCCCCAACTTTTCACAATTTCCATTACTTATCCATACGGAGATTCAACATATAATGTTTGTACATATAAACGTACAGACAATCAAACTGTCCTTAAGATAACATGAATCATAAATAATTGCTTTAAAATATTTCCAATTACAACTCCGTAGACACGATTACATTATATGTTTAATAACATCATTTTTCTTAACTATCGAAACTAATAACAAAAATTTATTATTTCGTTTATTAATATTTTTTGCATAAGTTCATAACTAATTGTAATGGCACTTGACATGGCCATGATTTCAAACAAAATTACATTGTCATAGCGAAGCCTAACCCACTAACCTGTCCTGTGCGACATAACATCGAGCGAATTTGCCTAATTAATTAGCACATCACTAGTATTAATTAAATTCTACGCTAACTAATCGAGAGTAATTTATAATAAACCATTAAATATTCGCGTTTGTTTGTGTTTAACAATTTTCATTTTCGTAATGCAAAAATTTAATTAAATAAACGTAACATATCGTCTGTAATCTCCAAAGGGTAGGCAGAGGAGTGCAGTACACTCCCACATATATCAATTAAATTAACATCGAAAGCTCCCTTATCATTTTGTTACAAAGAAAATCTAAAATGTACGAGTATAGTGATTGCCTCGTTGGTCGATTGGTTGCAACATGATTATCAAAAGGTCTTAAATTCGATCACGGTTTGGGCAAAATATTGTTAAACTTATATAACTTGAAATTCCCAGTAGTAGTGGCTCGGAGTCTGTATTTGTGCCCGGTGTATGGCAATATACTCACTCTCTACTCCACAGTAGAACATATAAATTAACTGTTGAGTCTTGATCACTACTCTCCTCTGCCTAACTATTCAGGGAAACACAGACACGAAGTTACCTTATGTATGTTATCTATATAAAATACATTACACGACTAATACGTACACGTAATAAGATTAAGCTTATATTTGACTAATGGTCATTGGCATTGTAATGAGATCGTACTAATCCTGTATTATGTCGAGTACATACGAGTGGTCATCTGAATTGATTTGTGCCAGGGCTGGTGTGTAAATTGCATTGCAACTCTGTATATTGAATAAATTTATTGCAATAGTATTAAAGGAGAGATAACTATATTATTGAAGAGGCCTATGTCCATGAGTGGACGATGAGGGGCTAATTGCGCGTGCGTAAGTGAGTGAGTGAGTGAGTGCGGCGTGCGTGCGTGCGTGCGTGCGTGCATGCATGCATGCATGCATGCATGCATGTGTGTGTATGTGCCTGTGTGTGTGAGTATATTGCCACGTACCGGGCACTGATCCAGACATCAAAACATTACTAGAAATTTCTAATGTACCCATCCCGGGATTCCAACCCAGAACCTCTCCGGTCAGCATTCGCGCTTCGCAACCACTCGATCAAAGAGGCAGTACAAACACATAGTTACAAATACACAAAGGTTTACATATAAATCATGGAAAAGACGAGAAAGAGGATACGATTGATAGGAAAATCACGATATGGTATGTTTCAATACATATGAAATTGATATGCATATAACATTGATATGCATAGCTTTGGTAGCCCTGGTAAGAAAACAAGCCGTGCGTGAAAGTTAATTCACATCGGGCATATGTTCTGCCTCAACATCTCTATGTAGAGTATGATATATCCCAAATCTAGATTTGGAAACTCTAGCGTAGCAGATTACGGCTATTGTGATGTTACAACTGTGCCATATATTTGGAGTCTTCGATTGCTTAAGGAGTTTTGAATTTTAATGAATACTAGATGTGTATAGGAAATTATAGATACTTTCGTGAACTTATTGTACACAGCGTACAATACCGAATAATTGTACACAGCGTACAATACCGAATAATTGTACTGTATTGCACATAATTTTTGGTTCAATTTAAAGACATAGTGTTAAATGTATATTAAATAAAGCGTATAATCAAATAAAGTTTATGGCGTTAACGTTCTCATTCTGAGAGAAGATCCGTGTCCAACGATGGACCGACAAAAGGATTGAAAAAAAAATAGTAATTAAAATATAGTCATTAACTTAGAGGCCGTTTCGACTTTTTTTCGTATTCGGAGTTTGTAAGCATTTAACATTATGTGATCGAATATTTCTTTATATTATTTCTTTGATGGTTCACATCTTCACATATTGTATTTATTTCTAAACCATATGCTCTCGAACTGAATTTCTAATAAGAATTTCCATTCACAACTCTTTACATTTCGCCAAGATACTTTTATTGCAAAAAAACACACGAAAACGTAACGGAAACTTATAACCGTTTGGATTCAAGAATGCGGAGTGCGGTAACGATAAACTTTTATTTTAATTAAGCGCTATTTAAATACGCGCAAAGGCTCATTACTGCATCTAATTATAAAGTCATACTTTGGCAAAAGACACGCTAAAGGAGTGCCGTTTGCTGACGGAGCCATGGAGTATTTTCCGACCACAGAGCAATAGAACAGGGTTAATTGTAATATAGAAATGGCTTCGTAACCTGTATTGTAACATACGGAAGAGTTAATAGTAGTTGTAAATACTAAGTATAAGAAATATAATCACTATGTCATGATCGTACCATAAGTCTAAACAAAGTGTTAAATCCGATTGTCGATGTATTTCTTCTTTCGTAAAACAAAACTGAAATTGCTTAAAACTCGACCAAATAATAACTTTTTTTCATACAAATATAGTTAATAAATTTGATATTAATTTACATTTTACTGAGTTATTAATGAAAGTTACTGTAGTTTTAATCAAAGTATTACATAAATAATATAAATGGCACTTCTATACGATTAATACATCTTCGGAAACAGCAAAAGACGTTATTTGTACCGAGGAATGTGATAATAACGAGTTCGACAAACCCCACAAAGATAAGGCCGACGTTCGGAGGGTGAATTTTAATTAAACATCCACGACATTAATGAGATGAAAGTGAACTCGGCTCTTTAATCGTGATTTGTTTGTTTGATCTAATTACCGAGGGCTGTTCTTGATATCAAACATTTTTATACAAACATTCGTTGGAATTGACTAAAACGGTTGTGTGGGTGTCTTGTAATATTAACATATTGTTGAGTGGGTATTTTTTAATTGCTGCTTCGAAACCAAAAATAGAAAGTTAGGGTTTTAAAGTCACTAGAGATTGTCTATTAAGGTAGTTAGCAAAGATATATTGTTCTGCTTACTCAAATCATGAAAATAAATAAATACAATAAAAGATTCATATAATATTGTAGACGATATTGAAATAAAGATGCAATGGATAGAAAATTACTGGAAAAAGCATGATTTCCGTGTTTTTTCATTTTTAAATCATAGTAAATTGTGATGTAGAAATTCTTTGCATTGCGCGTCAATTACATCATGTCAAATAGAAATTATGACAGAAAATTCTATGTGATTGATAAAAATACATTACAAATGTGTCACTCTATTAAACTATAGATTTGATAAGTAATGTGAAACATTGTAAGAAGTAAAAATACCTTTAAAATATGTCACTCTAAACACTTATACTGGAGATTTGATATATACTAGAGATTTGATAACTTCTTCCAGACACACACCGACATAAGCGACTTTATGTCATATGTATCACTTAATAAATTGGGAAGCTGAATAAAATGTACCTAAATAATAATTCTAATCATATAAATTCTTGTTGAAATATGTAATCAGCTAGAAATAGAACAAAAGAGGTGACACAACAGAACATAGTCATAGTCATATTCAACCACTATTCGAGTTATATTCATATTTAACCGTTATTTGATTCATAGTCGTGTTCAACGGTTATTCGAGTCATATTCAAAATTAACCGTTATTCGAGTCATAGTCATAATCAGCTACACCGTCATAGTACTTAATTGTTTTACATCATTTAAATTTATATTCCTTTTTAAGCGTCCGTTCTCTTTTCTATAGATTGTATTCCATATCATTACGTAGGTCACGCGGTAATCCAGGGTTCCTTAGCGATTACATGCTAAGCAAGATTGATGAGCAGTAGAGACGGCCCGACTTAACGTGGAATCCCGCAGATTACGAGCGTAAATAGCAATTCATGCTTTTTCCTGTGACTCCACTCGCTCGAGCCGTGATGTTTTGTATCTATCACAGACAAAATTATTATCTGTGGTTTTATAGACAGCTGTCAAATTGACTCTGACAGTTTCTTATTTTTTCTTAAATCTTCAAGAGCACAAATACTCGTACCTAAATAAAATTTACAATCACAGCCCAAAATAGATGAAATCTATTTACGTTCTTTTAAACAAAATAAATGTTTGTTCTTATAATATAGCTAGATAACAGAATTATATTCATAAAAGAAAAAGTTAGACATTCTTTTATTATATTTAGGCGCGTAAACTCCACTGTATTGAGCACAAAAGCTAGCTACTACTGAATGTTTTCAATAAAAACGAGCGTCTCTTTATTAACAACTCGAACAGGTCTGAAAAGGCTCAAACAATGTCGACAAACTCATTGTGCTCAACTAAAGAATGAAATTTAAAGCTTTTTAAGAAGAAACAAATGTTTTTCAATTATATTGCGTCAATGCGTATTTTACAAATAAGACTTTATATTTTACTCCGACTTTTACCTCTCATACGTTGATGTACTAATATTATACAAAAAGCGAATTTCACTGATTATTTAGCAACATTTTTTGCCATTGAATATTATCGAAGCTTACATTTACATTTAGGCACACATCCATGCCTAATAATGGTATATACGATATTTCTAAATATTTAAATATAAATTAGACGTCGAATAATTAGAGAGCGATTTGAAGTATAAATTATTATGCTTTCGAATTTTAAACACTATGGCAGAATAAGCAATATTTAAGAAACTTTCAAAATTAAAACAGACCTATTATCAAAAAACACACGCGTACCAATAACTTTTATTCCTATCGCGGTACAATATATACAAAAAAATACCCAAATATGAAAAATCATTTCGTGGAAGTTTCAAAAGCGAAGAACAAAAGCTGACCCACAAACCTACAACAATTTTAATAATGACACACTTCGCTGTATCCACGACGAAAATAAACCACACAAATATCCGCAACGGTGAAGTTTCCTATTCATCTGTACATTTTGTAACGCTGTACGTTAGTACGGACAGTGCAACCCGATCGGCTTTCACACGATATTCGACAGTATTGTAAATATGACAAACATGTTTTTCCTATAATATAAAAGATATTCGAAAACCATCAGTAATCTAGCTCAATTAAAACTTTATTGTACATCACATACAAGTAAAAGAATTAAAAGGTATGTTTAAATAAAGGACGATTAAAAAGCGAGTTATTATTTAAGAAAATTAAGTGTTGAAAATTATGTTGATTAGAAAAAAGTACCTGTATTGATTTATTGGGTCTAAGTTCGTGGCTGTTGACCGTTTATTCTACTGTACCTACAATAAAAAAAATTGCAAGTGCCTACTCAACTTATAGAAGTGTTTCATCTCATGCCCGGCTACTTTTTTCCCGTAGTTCCAGGAAATGCCCAGCAATGGGAAGTAAGAAACGATTCCAACCATTACCATTTGAAATTCTAAGCCCATTATGAGGCAGATTTAATGTAAATAGTAAAGCTAAATAAATTAACCTATATTTATTACCATATCAACAATTTAAAAGAAACGCATGTAATTTTAAGGTTTTTACAGTTATTCGGTAGCCCAGAAAAATTTATGCGAATATTGTTCAATTCCACATCCAAATGAACTTACAATTCGACTCCACATAGGACTCAACTTAATAATATTTTGATGTCGATCAAAAGCCGAGTCTCGAGCACACTGTTCGCTTTCAAATGCGTTGCTAAATTTTTATTAGGGCGTGTTACACGGAGTGCGCGGAGCGTTGATACAAAAACCGATCCTCCAGCCATTTCAGAACTCGAGGGTCCGCTTAACCTATTTTCATTTCCTTCTTGTTTTTATTTCCTTGACGATGCGGGAAACTGTATGAGAGCGAGCTTTTCAATTTACTATACGCAGTACCGCTAGGAAAATAGTTTTCTTGCCCAGACTCATTACAATAAAACATAAGATACTAGGCTTTTAGGTTATATGGTTTTCAACTAACGCGTAGATGCTCCATACATAAGTTATACACTCTGAACGTGATGAGAATTAAACGTAAGCACGTGTACATTATCCAAGATAAATGTTCGTAGTCGACTTGCTTACGTACGTTTGATTAGATAACTTACACAAAACACTAAAAATATAGATTCGCTCTTTTGCGCTTTTGCTTGAGTATATAAGTACCATAATATATTAACAAGCAATCTCGTGATCAGCGAATTCATCAATCACACACAATTTTGAGTAGGTATTATGATTGAAAATCAACACGGCTAATGCAAATAGCTTCCGAACGCTATTACCGGACGTAAACACAACGCTCTGTAATCCTTGCATTGCAACTCCAATGGAGACCTGAATGCGGTGCGGACAATCCCACAGGAAATGTAATAAATTGGGTCAATCCTGTATAACTGAACGCGATGCAGTGATTAGTTGAATATTAATTTGCTGATTAGTTTTCGAACTTCCAGAACTGTAAATTGAAATGTGGAATCAAAATATTTGATTATGGTTCGAACTGAAACTTTGTAACATACGGAGTATGAACTGTAGTGTAATGCGTAATAAATACTTACTATTATTACTTTTAAGTTTTTTGCACTCACATTGAAGCTTGGTAAGAAAGTGTGACCTGAATCGTTGTGGTACAAAAAAATCGTGCACTGTATAAACGTATAAACACAATTTTATTCACTAATCAAAAATTTAAAAGTAGAGTGCCCAACGTTCAAATAACGGCTCGCAACAAATCCCATCCAATCTTCGAAAACAGCCTGTCACTGCTCCTAAAAGGACTGTAGCGGACATCAGCAGGGTGAGTAAGCACGCGAATGGCAATCAGCTTACGCCAC
>DWME01006674.1:0-13387 GCA_018244795.1 Parelbella ahira ahira | reverse complement strand
ATTCATGCGGACACTGAAAGTTTCCAGTTCAAAATTAACATATCAGATCGGGAGATCGAACCCAGGACCTGTCCATCACCAGTCGAGCTTGCAACCACTCGACCAATGAGGCTGTCAATATTTAATAGTACTTGAAAAGTATTAGAATGACATTGATATGAAGAGTATCAGAATGAACAGTTGGTATCAGAAAGGAAAATATCAAAATGCAGAATGTTAAAGGGCAAAATATTGAAATCAAGAATTTCGTAATGACGAAGAACTAAAATTCAAAAAACTTTGTTTGCCACTCCCAGTTGGATATGCACATAACACAAGTTATCAGTTGAGGCATATCATACCTTCCTATTGTCTGTATTAAAACAAAAACGCGGTAAATTAATAAAATGCCGAGGGCGCAATCTGTACAGCTTTGCCCCCGCTCAGCTCGAGCATAAGATATTTTAATCCTGCGTTTAGCTGGCAGCAACTTTAAGAAACAAAATTAAGTTTTGATCCGTCGCCCCAAGCACCGGGATCACGATTAATCTTGCTACTTACTCATGAGTGGTCGTAGCTTTAATTTTGAACTTCCTTGGGGCTCCATGCGTTTCTAAATACGCCTAAATCACACTTGATTAATTTTGTGTTATCTAACTTATCCACACAACTCATACAAGCTGTATCATCGTCATCGTTATGTATAAGTTTTTCTAAGAAGCTTTTTGTGAATCTATGAAAGAAAATTACGGCTTTAAACTTCTCATACTGACAGCAAAACCGTGTTTCAACAATAGAATGATAATAAAAACAATATTACGGTCGATAAATTTACATAATAGGTACCTATATCTCATTATTATGTATTTTGTATTTATTCTCGAAATTTCTGTTTACAATAAAACCGGAGCCCTACGCCAAGTGGAGTTTATTTGTGGAGGTTTGTTCGAAAGGCACATCTTCCTGCAAAAACTTTCTTATAATGCGGGAAGTATTCAATGTGGGAGTTTTCTGCATTTTATTATATACGTATATTATTTTTTATGAACCCTTTTTACAAATCGTGTATGAGAAGAGGGATAAATGTCGAAGAAGCGCCTCATGCCTGTAAAGCATTCGGCGTGATAATAATTTAGAGTAATAATAGATAATAATAATTCACAGTTCTACTATTGAGTAAGAATGACAAAGCTTAAAGTCATGGTCTACCACGCTGGCCACATACAGATGTATTTTTACTTGAAAAGTATACTGAATTTTTTTATACACTGTATACATAAAACTACTCATACCATTACAAATGAAAACACGTATGTACGCATAATGAACCTAAAGTACACTCGTCATCATCTGCTTCTTGATGTCCACTGCTGGACATCAGGCCTCCCCTAATCGGCGCCAATCCATCCGGTCTTAAGGCTTTCGAATCCAGCAGCTTCACGCTGTCTTCTTCAAGTCGTCAGACCATCTGGTTGAAGGGCGACCTACGCTCCTTTTACCGAGCCGTGATCGCCACTCGTACACTATAAAATAATATTTCTAGCAAATTCACTTATAATTCTTTGGGTATTCATAGTGATTGCTGCCATATTTTTCGTGATATGCCATATCATATATGTATAACACTTGAGGTCCTAATACATACATCTACACGCCAGGTCCCTTACGGGTTAAGTAGAGAGTACGAAGTGCCAAATATTTCAATCCTACTTGAGGTATTAATTTTTAGGAAAAAATCCTTTTTAGCCTTCCGCTAGAATTACAGTAAAAACATGTCCATTAAAACCATTATATTTTTAGAATTATTGATATAATAAGTATAGAAGCAAAGTAATTATTTTTCAACAGCATTAATCTTAAATCAATACTGAAGAAGTTTCCAACCTCGTACTCAGCGTCCGTGTTACAGGAAAACGTCTCAAAACCAATGAAGGTAAGAGAATCTCGTCTGAAAACTTTATCTGTAGATTTTAATGAGAAACCCAAACAGAGTCCAACTGTCCTAATTGCCTTAATATAACGACAATGCAAGAAAGAATGAATGAAAGATAATATGCGCAAGAAATTAAGTAAAACTTTTGTTATTGTTTTTTCTCTTGTTACCAATACCATATTTTTAGGTCCTTTGTAAGGTAGACAGAAAGCACTGGGTATCAGATATCTACATATGTACAATGTATATATATCCATACAGACCTGAAATATATTTTATTGCATTCATCTCTCTCTTCAGAAACTCACGCGGGTTCCGGGGTCTTTTTCTTGAACTTTTATCAAAGTTAATAAAATATGAATATTCAAATATGTAACCCCTCGTAGGTTATCAAGCCTACCCACGCATACTTATGTGAAAGGGGAAAGCTCAAAATCTAATAGGATTGATCGTACGCATCACCCGGGTCAAACGTTTATTTCCTTCGAAATCCAATTCGAGCGTCGCGAGGTACCGGCAATTTTCACATCTTCATCCAATCCGTAAGTAGGTACCCGTAAGTACCCTTCTATTAGGATGTTTTAAAAAGTACTAGTGGCGACATCTGTTGACAAGTGTCGTGAACCACAATAAACGACATCTAGCGAAAATTTCACTGCAAAACCAAACGTAAAAGGTTCTAGTTTGAAGTCTATGGTAATGGGTAATGATAACAACCCTTGGAGATAGTGTCTGCGTTCGTTGAGGCTTTTACTTTTGGTGAATTACACTTTGTTTCCATTATTATCAATAGAGGGCAGACTTGAAAGTATCTACAAAATAAAAATATTATTCGAGTACTTAAGTGAGTATTAGTCAATTATTAACCTTACGCGTTTACAAAACAATGTACATAAGTAGACATGTCTATGTAAAGTTTAATAAAATTCAGTTAATGTCACGAAAGTTACGGATAATATCTAGATAATATTGGCCGTATGAGAATATTCTTAAATTCATATTGGAATCATTTCTTTTATATTGGTCATTCCGAGGATTTTAAAATTTACTACCAGTAATACAAACTAGATTGGACTATTTTATTAATTTGTTTGGTTTCTGATTAGGTACTGACTAAATTAAATCTAGTTTTAATTGAATATTTTACGAAATGGATTAAGCCTCATTGTATGTTTCTATACAATTTAACCGTAATATACGGAAATGCTAAAAGAAGTCGAGAATACTTTTTTTAATATGACAAAAAGGTTATTTCATTATACTGTATTTGAATATATTTATAATTAAATACAGTGTAATGAAAGAACAGAGGAAAGAAATATTTTTTTCTATTTAGTTATTTTAAAAGATAATTATTAGGAGAGCGCACAAAAATTATCCGACAATAAATTCATTGATTCGCTGGAAAAGTGGTTGGAAAATGTGTAAGGTCTCGAAGATTTCAAGATTAAAGCTTTGTGAAAATCAATGAAGTTTGGCAGCACGAGAACTGCTCAATCGACAACTAAGCAAATTCAGCGCTGTAGTAGAGCATAATGCTTTTATTTTGTTCACCAATACACTGAAAAAGTAGGTTAACAGCATTGTAAAACCTACGTACGGTATTAAAAAGAATACAAAAATTATTTATTATTAGGTACTGTTTTATCATCTTAATTCATTTTAAAACAGACTAAAGGCACAACAATACTATATTATATTAATTAAATATCTGCATAACTCTTATAACGGTTTACAAAAAACATTCATAATATATTATATTACATGATTCAATAGTTATGTCAAACGATAAATAATTTGTATAATTGCTTTTTAATTCAAAAACATTTGTTTTTCAACAAAACAGTGAATAATATAAAAGAAGTTGGCAGGTTCCGTCATGTTAGAGATATTTGACACTTGGTGCCTACACCGAAAGAAACCTGGCATAAAGATATTATAATAACGTACAATATAATATTTATGTATTATATTTAATTATTCTTTATTTAACCACTAACATTTTGGCAGGTTGTACAAAAGGCGGACTTAGCGCCTAGTGGCACCTACCAGTCAATCTTTGGTGATGGTGAAAAATTGTAACATGTGGTATTTATACGTATATATACAGGCAAACGGCCAGGTATCAATTAAATGATATCCATGACATTTAATTCAGTGTCATTTTCAGCGGGTTTTGCATCTGCCGCTGTAATCGCTTGATAATGTCGCGAATGGGCGGTGACTTGAACGCCATCGCCGTCAGTACTCAGTAACATTGAGCCGTTCGTCGGATTCGGTTGTATGACTGGCGCTGCGCTGTGAACCTCGCATGATGGGATTACTTCTTAACGCCATTCGCTTCCATAACTAGTGTGCTCTGTTACGAATTTAGGTGAGTTTAGTATTGCCTGCTAGATGTATATATATTTTAACAACTTCAACATCACATAATTATACACTTCAGAACAATATGGAAATGAAAGAGGAGAAGTCCTGGATTAAATGTGTTTTATTTAATGAATATGAAATATGCACGGTACATGTAACAAAAATATAATAAGAATTTATCTAAGTTTTATTTTATTATCAATGAATATGATATATGCACGGTATATGTAACAAAAATATAATAAGCAATTATTTCAGAATTTTTATTGTTATCCTAACTCATACAATACGTAATTTATTTAATCCTATGTCCATAAATTTAACATATTAACATAAGCCATTCATTTAGAATTAATAATTATAGAATTGAACACAATTTCATGTTTACTAATGCAAAACAATATACATACATATATTTACATTAACAATCACATGTTGAGATGAATTTATCATAGACATGTTTGATATTTATATATACGGCGCGTAGATACAACGACAACATTTAACACTGCTGGATTAGGTACAGACACTGTGATATTTGTTGATAAAAACTTCGACGCTCGTTATCCGAAACACTTCCGTGCATTCTGCGCAGTATGTTATCAAGCCAGTTTAAATTCCAACACAAATTAGTTGACTGTAAAAACTATTCCACAAATACACCAATACTGAAACGTGTATATTATCTTGAGAAAACTATGTCAAGTCCTTAGTATTTATAAGCCACGCGCATGCGCGTCTAGCCTCGATCTCCATAGACCCTTGAAAAGAAAGAGAGGGTTCTTAATTGGTAGGATCGTATGGGGTTATCATAATATAGTTACCTATATAAGATCACTCCAATAGAATAAAAAATATCCAAATGAACTCCATACATGTTTTCGTATCTATACAGTTTGAAATGTAGGTTACCTTACTAAAGGATATCTAAATATTATTAATTTTTTTAATTAAAAATTCGCAGTAGATGCTCGGAGTCTAGATTTGTGCTCGATGTATGGCAATAGACTCACAACCAATTCCATGGAATTTGTAACATAAATAGTGACAAATAACTGACTAAATGACTACCCATTCGAGGAAATACGATTCGGATACACTTTGGAGAGTGCGCACAAGAATTCCACAATTTGGTTCCACCCGCCCCTTTTTACCATCTGACGTCTAAACGTACCGCAGGCTACCATCCACATCTCTCCACCTTTAAGCAAGACAAAGCGATACCCTAAATCGTTTCCGTTACAAACTGCGAATGAGTAAAACTTTCTGCCGGCGTCCATCTTTCCCGACTCGTACAACCTGGAATTATTCAAAACAAGAGTGAATAGGCACTTCCTAGGCGAGCGTGCTATATCCTAGGCTGCATCTCGCTTTCGATCACGTGAGATTGCAGTCAATCGCCTGTTTCTACATAAAAAAAACAAGCAGAATGTCATGTAAATAAAACATCTGATCTTCTAACGTTTTAATACCACGTATAATGCTGATAAAATGTAATTTAAAAACCTGCAGGTTATATATTTTAGTGATATATAAAACATAGGCACAGTTACTTACAATAAAACAGGCACAATGATACGGAACTAGCCCCGAGTTAAGTGAAACCTTTGCAATGAAAATCTACTTAGCCTACTATCTCGTCTCTATTACGTAATTGTGATTATATTTCTTGAACAGTGCCTTTCAGGTTTTCTCGATATTGTCGCGGTTTAAAAAAACTATAAAAAGCCCCAGAAAGACTGCGTCTTGTATGTACCTACTGTTATTCCTTTTTGGTATTCTATGGTAAAAGTTATTTCTAAATATAAAATCCTCGAACGGATTCAGTGTTTCGCACTGTCCTTGCGGTTAACTATTCGACTATTGATTTTCTGTAATGTATATGCAATACCCACAGCTTGTTCCTGCTCACGCTTTGAATGTTTTATATAAGAATACAAAATGCTGTTGAATGGTAAAAAAGGTCGACGTATTTTTTACATTGCATCTAATCACTGCACTAGAGAGTTAATTATTAGAAGTTATATATGAGTACTTTAAATATTTTTAGTATTACATCGTCTCGCCAAGTCCCTTAAAAGGAAAGCAGAGAGCACCGACTGCCAAATATCCTTGCAGTCCTGACGTTCTTCTACTTTATCATACTCTCCTACATATTCACCGGTTTCGGAGAGTGAGTCTTGAGACCTTTTCCCATCAATATTCACGTTGTGTAGGTGAATGTCATTCTTTCATCTGCTATTCTACATGTTCCAATGATATAATTTAATTAAAGCCATAAAGTTTGCAAATAATTTATGAATACGAATTACAGAATTTTATCATGACCATATAACTCCGTACTTTCTGCCTAACCGTATGTTGCGTGACGATGTATTTGCAAGTGATATCTTTTTTAAGTAATACCATAACATACGTGATAATATTGTAAAGGAACAATAGGATTGCGAGCAAAGAATATGTGCTAATCCCGTACCCATTCTGCCATTAAAAGCTATTCCTGTTCCCATTCTGCCGTTAAGAAAGTTCACATGAACATCGTCCCATGGCCCGCTCAACCCCCATACCTACATCCTATTGACCTCGCATAGCAAATGCTTTAGTGCAGAACGCTGCCAAGTATAAATCTTATACATTGTACATATGTATATCCAATGACGTTTTGAACCTGTTACGAAAAACGGGAGCGGTTTAAATGATAATTTGACTATGGGAAATGATTTTGTTTAATATACGCTATCGTTATAAATATTGCATCGTCAGGCCGAGTCAATTAACGGGCAGGCAGAGTACACGGAGTGCTAAACATCTCTACCGTCACAGTTCTGACTTAAAAGACCTGACAGTTCTGACCTTTTAAAAGAAGATCTGTGGCTGTCCCCTGGGGAATTATAAAAAAGATTTAAGATTCCGTTTCAAACCTAATACTAACTTAAAGGTTAATGTGCCCGGTGTATCGCAATAAGCTCACTCCATATTCCATGGTACATATGACATAATCTGGGATACGTGGGAGTATTATCTTCGTCTGCCGGCCCATGCAACTAAATCCAGATGCGTTATTATGTCATGATAAGCGCCTATCTTTAGCTATCTATAAAAGTGTAGATAGCTTAAGAGTATGTTTCCTAAGATCCTTCTTACTTATGAACACACCTGTATACTTTTGTAATGGATAATGCTAATGCTAATTTCAGCTTCTTGCCCTACATTATGCTACTTATGTATTCATTCAATGCGGGGGTGTCCATCCCTCCCTCTACCCTTCTCCGATAGCAAAGCATTCACGTTCCCTAAAAGCTATTCATGTCGGAAACCATTATTTGCAAAAATTAAACCATGAAATATCCAAAGTTGTCAGAATTTATGAATTATTTTCTGTCCTCTGTTCATTTGTGTTGGAAGTTGGGAACTATACCTACATGTATCATATAAACGGAAACTGGAAAAAAGTTGGCACGATAAAAATGCCATGATATTCACCACTTTTTTTGTAAATATCAGTCTTTAAAAGCGGACTTTTTATCTATATTTTACATATTACATTCGTCGTTTTAAAACTTATTTCTCGATTTCACGGTAAACAAAACCAGTTAAGCGGAATTAAACAATACGAAAATTTGGAAGCGGACCGTTAAACTATTGGGAACAATTTTAACGAACTTCCCTAGAACTCTTTAACACTTTATTACGGAGCCCATTAACATGCTCCGAGGATCGAGTATAAATCGTTGGCCGTAAAATACGCCCTCCCGCCTGAAATAATCTTATGCCATTAAGTTGTAGCTTTTTTAAAATTAACCTTTAAAATTACACTTATCACCTTTACCCTTTGTAAGCATTTGAATAAGATGTTAATCGTTTATAAATGATTAGATCAATAGAAATCATCATCATCATATCATATCTTTCGTGTGTAGCATACATCGTTACTTTAGAGCTTTGTATTCAGTATCAACTTTACTAATAATCTTGCTTGTACTCAATATCTGTGTGGGGCATGTGGCTCCATCTCTTACGGAAAAGTAAAAACTACCTCTTTTTGTCAAATAAAAATGGGTTCCATTAGGTATTTTAGGTCTGATTTGATTTCTTCATAGAAAAATCAATTTCTGATAATATGATCTGATCGAATTTTCAGTAATTTGAATACTTCTTAGCATTCTCTTCTGAAGTTGAATTTTACAACATGCAACCAACCAGTCATACAATTCCGCGTAATCTTTAGAAATATAGTTTTTACTTGTACCAAAAATTTATAGAATAGAAGGAATAGAATAGAAAAACTTTTGCTCCATCGATGTAGTTAGATATTACACGTATAAAAACAACTAAGACATAAGTAACACGATTGAAAGGGCACGCACTCAGTCTTTGCCGTGGGTGGCCAAGCGTATCCCACCACTACTGATTTTCAGTAACGGCTCCTCTTTTATTTTTCTCGTGTAGTTCGGCGAAGGTAACAATATACATATGACATAAACGATAACACATAAAAGGTCAGAAATAATTAACAGAAGAACATTTATAAAGAAACAAACAAACTATGGTGATGCAGTACATAAGCAAACAAATGAATGCCATTTTTTTAGTTTTGGATGTTAAGTGACGAAGTCGAGCCCCGGGGACGCAACGACGCGCGACGGTGCGTTACGTTCTTTTTTTCAAGATCGTTTTGGAGTTGATCCAAGAATTTTCCCCCTACATACCGATCACCCTATATACCACACAGCTATATTTCTCCTAAATTTAAATTCGTGATATTCTTTATGACAATTGGTATGGTGCAATATTTTTAATTATCAAATTCATAAAAATAATCAAAAAACATAACGTAACGTAACATCACGCCTGTAATCCCCCAAGTGATAGGCAGAGGAATGTAGTACACTCCCACACGTTTCACCGGTTACGTTTAAATCCCATGGCGATGATCCTATTACCATTCACCGGGCACAAAATCAGACTCCGACTCACTACTAGAAATTTTATATTAGAAAAATCTAATAGCAACCGAACCGGGATTTGAACCTCCAGATCGGCAGTCACGCTTGCAATCATTCGACCAACGAAGCAAATATAATCAAATCCTGTTAAATTACTGCTCTCTGTACTCATATACCAAATTAAAGCAACCTTGCGTAGGCTGATTTGCTATTTTCAGTCCTTGAAGGAGAGTTGGCAACCTTTTATTATCAAAAGTTATTAGAATGCACGAGGTGTGTTGCCTCCAGCGAGATATCTACAGTCGATATTTATTAAAGGGGTGCCCCGCGTGGGAGTAACGACGCCATGCAAAAAAATATATCGTGGGCGGCTTTAACGCGTCTATTATTAACCTCCCTCGGAAATCTAGGCACATATAAAGTCACAAGTCAAGTATTAAAATAACAGTCTCAACAGTACGAAAACTGTAGACGCGGGACCTATTCATACCGACATAAAACTTTTTTACAACTGTGTTAACTGTTGTCGAACAAGAAAATAACAGAGTGTAGTTATAAATAAATCATTTTATTTGGGGGTGCATGAAAGGAGCCTCCCCGAGCGACGTACCTACTGAGATTGTACGTCTGGCGCACCCCGGGCAACGATCAGCGAATCCCAACGCTGATCGGCTATTCCTTTCAACACGATGACAAACCTGTGTTTGTCATCGACACGCTAAGAAGAAGAATCATTTTATACTTCTTTTACTCATTCTGTCGTCAAACAATTCAACCGTTACGTAGAGATCTAGTGTAAAATTAAAACAATCATAATATGCTAAAAAGAGAATTTGAAAACAGTAATTAAATATATGGCTTATAGTACCTAATTAAAGATTATGGCCTTAACCCTCTCAATATGAGAGAAGACCCATATTCCAAAAATGGAATGACAAATGGGTCGATTATTATTTTATTATTTATTAATTAAATATAATCATCAAATCTACATAGAGAACGAGTTATATTGTACCCCAATGTTTTGTCAAATCAAGTAATGTCGGACGTTGTCAATAATAAGATGACTGACTGTTGGTAAGAAGACTTAATATCTATGGTCATGTATTCTAAAGCTTGTTAAGTTAATAATCATAGTATGTTTTGGTAGCTGATATTTAGCTAAACATTTGTTAGGCCATTAGATACAATTAAACACATCACCCAATTAGTACCCTTAGTAAATCGCTCTGCTATATCAGTTACGAGCCCCAGTTCCATGACAGAATATTTTGAGGTTGCAAGTGGTATTTTTACTACTACTGAATCAATGTTATCAAAACCCTTGGGGTAAGAAAACGCCTTCAAAAACTGTGTTTATTTTTCATAACTAAATACTTGCATTAGAGCACTTCCCCAATTGAAGTTAAGCGAGCCAATGCAGCCTAGGACATAGCATTTTCTTCTAAAAAGTAGGTACATATTATAGCCTATATTATTATAATTAGTGTCCAGTGCCAAATATTATAAGTTAGAAAAACCGTAATGGAAAATATGGAATATGACCACGCCCAGTAATATTGTACGTGACAATGTTTTTTGTGTACCGACTTCATTAACTGGACCAACGGACGAGCGACACACAAACCTAACGCGCATAGAGAGAATTCTTCATTCAGTTAGCCAGCAAAATCTTATCTCACTTAATAAAATCATGTTCACCATCATCGTCAGCAACCCTTTTTATCATTCCACTGTTCCAAACGGGTCTTCTCTTAGAATGAAAAGGGTTTAGTTAGATCATACTCTGCCACGTTGGCCAAAACACATTATTTGATAATAACTCGTTATATTAATTCTAGGTGCAACGCGTTTTTATTAAACAATTCAATAAATACAATATTCATCTTTCTTTTTTTTTATGTAGAAATAGGCTCGCGTTTGGCCGCAATCCCACCTGCTGGAAAGCGAGATGCGGCCTAAGACCTCTCATGATTTATAATTATTTAGAATTAGATCATTAAATTTATAGAAATATATTTTGTCGGGGATTAATTAAAAAAAAATATATTCGAAGAACGTGATGACTCAATTACGTCTTCGTTTTACGAGTAACGTCTGCTTAAAAATTATGCTATTTTTTGTTAACTTTAAATTATGTATGAATTAATTATTCAGGATACGACTAGCACACATGTGATAAATAAGTGAAAAAATAATGCTCTCTTTATATAGACTCGTTTGCCATGACGTATAAAACTGAATGGCACCCAGCGGATGGAGGGCTAAAGCTTAGTAAAATCTATCAACCATTGAGCGGCCGAGTTTTCAAAGGCTAGTCGTCAATGTACGCAACGTGTGACGTAAACATGGCCACTTGGGCAGGAACTGGGCGCACGGAGCAGCGCGCCGCGCAGGCCGATCGATCGGCTGCGCGCGCACCTCCGCCATCCTCGCATTACCACACAACGGAGACACCATTCGAATATTTAAAATTAGACAGAAATGATCCAAACTCGCACTAAGTGACCGCGGAACTAGGGATTTATAACCGACCACACGGGAACTTGTTTTATAATCGATAACGTCGTTGCAATAGATGTTGTACTGTTGTATCGTGTGACTGCCCCAATTTGGCTTCCAATCGCAGCAGGTATGGCCGACTCTAATAATAAGACCACTTTTCCGCCCGTTGATTTGCAATGTTACCTAAATTCGTGTTTGTGTGCCTAATGTAGGATGTGTCTACCTTATATGTATATGAATTAGAATGATATATCGTCATGCATGTCGCAAATTATATTCATTGGTTTGTGGCGAAGCTTGTTAATGATGCAATTATTGGTCTCGGCATTTCAAGGTCTGGTTTTTATTTCAGTAAATGTCAATCATATTAAGTGTTACAAAATATCGATAATACAATTACTATAAAGCGTACAGCTTCCCATAGAATCGTTCGTGAAAATTATATTCAATATTCATTGCGTGTGATATCGATTTTTACATCTGAAAAGATGTCACGACAATATCAAGATCAAGGCTTGCAAGTGAAATGGAAAGGGACGCAATGATCTGCCTTTTAATTGACGAAACTATTATCTCTTTACTTATATTTATGTGTAATTGTTATAAAATATAATTAATATAGTAAACTGCTACATCCCATTATTAGTAGTAGTTCCATCTGGCGTCGAAGGCTTTCGTCGGTTAAAGCATTTTTCGGATACGTCATATTACTGTTGTAATTGTAAATTAAATAATGCATAGTAATATTAAGGGAATATAACTTAATTTCCCATAAGACTTGGTCCGAATTCGATCAAATAAGTCATCTTAGATCTTTGCCAGTCATCTATTCTACGTATTATAATTTTTTTTATTATCTTACTAATAGGTGACATTGTAGAAATTTAACAGATTTTAAAATCTGCATTGAAAATATTTTCCATACTAAGTGTTAGCTGCTACTGAAACCAAACTATAGGAAAGCTTATAAAAACACCTTTGAAGGAGAGTAATATAGTTCAACACAGTTAATATTAAACTTACGACATCAAAAGAATTTACGCTTCCCATAAGCAGTTTTCAAATGTTTATATGAAGCTTAAAAATTTATTGCCAACATTTTATTATAATCGTAACTTTTATATACATTGTCGAACCGGTACCGAGCTCCGTACCTATCGAAACCCACGCATTTTCTGTAAAGGACGTATAACTTTTATAGTTAATGGAAAATTCCAGGGCGTGTTTGTTGAAAAACCAATAGCAGGATCTTTTTTATTTACGTAATATTTATCGGTTGAATGCTTAACATGCTTTTACAATTTTCAATAGATATAAATATATTATTGTAACACATACACTAAAGTGATCACAGATCATCATACGTAGCAACGTAATTTATTTGCGGTAGAACAACATACTGTTCTTTTTTTAAATTGTCTATGAACATAATTATCGGAAGACTTGTATCTAATCAATATGCATGTTATTAACTACATCTGTAAAATTACTTTTTTGCACTTGAATAGAAAATTTTATGCCTAGAGTAACTGAATGACGTGTTCATCATAAAATATTATTTGGATAGCTTCCGGTTCCGTCATTGGTGGTTTTATTCGCAGCACTCCCTTGCACGTTATGGAAAGCGAACTGTGTCTCCCACCCTTACAATATC
>DWME01006673.1:0-13387 GCA_018244795.1 Parelbella ahira ahira | reverse complement strand
CCCAAAGATCTTCAGTATTTTTTACATTTATCTCTTTGAATGCTTTAATTATTTCTCTAGTATTAACATGTTTAAATGTAAAATTAATCACAGGAACAACTTTATTACTCTGTTTCCTGGAATGAGTAATTAACATGTGGCGTTCAGGTCAATGTTTGTTTTATATTAACCCCATTCATTTACCCACCCCTCGAATTTTGTTCTATAGTACGCAACTTTTATATTTCCAAGGAAGCCAAGATTCGGCTATTTTAACCAAATAGGTCAGATACTGACCAATCGGGAAGTCGGAAGTATTGGAAACCAGCGCTATTATACGAAGAGGGTGATAAATGTGGAACAAACTAGACAGGGGTGTAAGGCTAGAGATATCTGCCACTCGGTGGTTTCTGTCCATCCCACAGGAGCCCTGGATAAATAAGAAGAATAACAAATTATTCGGATACAAACTATTCCACAGAAATTCGAACTATCTCAGAAAACATATAATCTTCGTTTACGTTCTAAGGTTTCTAGTTAGGTGAGTACTTTCAGCTATGAAATTGAATATTCTCATAAAATAAATCGACATTTTTCTTAATATTGAAAATATGTTTAACAATACGCTCCAGAATTTTCCTCAGCATTGAATTTTCCCCTGCCTTTGTTCATTTTCCGGCGAACGTCGGTGCGGCGTAGGCGGTAGCTTCTGCTAAAAATAGCTGGACTGTTCACTTGTCTACGAACAACGATCGCGGTGTGTAGCTAATGGCTCTTATATTTCAGTTATCTTTTGCTTTTTACTACCCAAACCTCTATATAGTTTTCTAACTGTTTTTGTGTAGGTTTGTCTTATTGCGTTGCTGCTTAACCGAGGTAGAACTACAACCACTATGCACTCTTCTATAAGTTCTGTTTCTGTTCTCCAACCAAATTTCAGTTCTAGAAATTCTACTTCTAAATACTTTTTAAATGAAATTTGATACAATGAATGATATATATTACGTCTATGTCATGACGTGGTATAGTTTTGAACTGAATATTATTGTGATTAAGTAGGAGCACGTATATTATTAATCGTGCAATTGAGAGGGTTAGGCAGAGAGTGCATTTAACAGATTACAAATATTTTACTAAAATAGACTAGTTACTTATTTTGACCTCGGATTATTTAGGTAATTTTTCATTAATCGCGCGTCGCATTAGAATACTGACATCGTCTCGCATTAGAATTAAGAATGAGAATACAAATATATTGTAAATGCTAGTAGGTAATTATATAACACGTAACTATGCTTCGCGGATATAGCTTCAATTCAGTCGCGTTTGGTCCGTTCCATTCATGAATGTGAGTTCTTACGTCATTCGCCACCCCCGGGAGGAGGGGGGGTGCGGTGACCCCCTTGGCGAAACCAGTGCGCAGCTGCTGGTGGGGGACGTGACGTCAAAGATTTCACGCAACAAGTGTATGGAAAATGTAGTAGGTTCGAATAGAGGGCTATTTTTAACTAGCTCAAAAGGTCTCACGTAGGACTTGTTTCATAATGAAATTTCATGTACATAGTTAACCCATATAAAAAGTATGTTTCGGTTGGTTGTGGACACAATTATGAAGCAAAAAGGGGCGTAATGTTGTGTTCATTTTGTTGTGAATTTGTTTTCTTATCGATTTTATTTAAAGTATTGAAAACATTTATTTGGCTGCTGTTAAAAAGGAAACAGATCTTTTTCTGTACGTACTCATTCCTACAATTAAAAAAAAAGTATTTAATATTCGTGCCTTGTAGAACGTATTTAATAAAAATGATTAGAATCGATAAAAAATATTATGATTTTGTATACATTAATATCCTAAAATATATTCTGTACCTACTTACACACCATTGATAAATTAATATGATAATGAGATTATGGACCGTTTTCCGAAAATATGTCTCGAATTGTGAATAATTTTCTCTGTACTAATATTGCCATCTACCGGTAAAACCAACAACTAAATCTTGCTTTGAACTTCTGCACTTTAAGCATGACATAGGGACGTGGGGTTTAATTTTTACCGTAAGAGCAAAGTAATGTTGAAAGTAACCAATAGATGGCGTATCTATAGTAAAAAAATATCGTTGGTTTTTATTCAACTAGTCCATGTATGTAATGTATTTAATATTATGATCTAAAATTATCACATTAGGTTTATTTTTCTTGATTAGATCGCATTTCATTTTTAAATTATGACATCGATTCTATTATTAAGTTGGTTTGTAATTAGAAAACACAAATAAGCTCTTACTTAGAATTTGCAAATATTTGAGTAGCTTATTGGTTATTCATAATTTATACCAAAGATAGTTAACGGTAGATAAATAAAAAAAATCTACATTTTGAAGCGTGTGAAGTTTGCCAACACGCACTTGATCAACCATAATCCTTTTATCCTAAAAAGAGAGACTCATGTTCCAACAGTGGGATGATAAAAATATAGATCAATATTAATTATTATTAGTCCTTCAAATTTAAATGGTGAAATTGATAAAAGTAAATGAAAAAGGTGGGTGTGATGTTAATTAAAATAAGTTCTTTTTAATAATATTTATTATAATAATACAAATGCAATTTTTTATGTATTTTTATGTATAGTTTTTATATTACAGAACATGGTTTATTGCGTACTCAATTTGTACCTGAATTGAAAAAGAGAAGTTAAGTCGATTGTTAGATGGGGGTAATCTAAAACGTAATAGAAAATATATCTCTAACCTGTTGCACTCCTTCCCAAACCTCGAGGAATTTTGTAGTGGGTCTCGCTGATATAGGAGGGAGCTACAAAAAGCTGATCATGCGAAGAACAGCTGATGCTCAGATTTAAGTTAGTTACGCGCAAGGCTTGTTTAGGAGCCTTACTTATTAACATTGTAACAAATTGACCTTTAAAGCAAACGGAATATAATTTAAAATTACGTGGGTAGGGGATTAAAAAATATCTTAACTGTCACCACTTGTCATAATGTCAGTTTCTGTTAAGTTACGGTTTATTTCATAATATTACATATTAATTTATACATGCTATGTCTCTGAGGGTATGAGGATGAAGAAGCCGGTACACAACATGAAACTATTGGCCAAATAGTGTGTCTCACTCACACTATTTGGCCACAGAGCGCATATTTTTTCATTATGTGATAGGCAAGCTCTTCGCCTCCAACCGCTATCAGCACCTGCGTATAACGTCACTCCACCTAGCTGGAGGGCGTCCTACTCATTGATCGATTTTGTAGCGTTGTATTGGAGAGGCCTATGTCCAGTAGTGGACAGGAGTAGGCTGATGATCATAGACAAGCATTTGGCCACGATCTTGCTTGATGGTAAACGCAAAGGCGCCCTAAGATGGAGTTATTCACCCTAGATCTGATATAAATAATATTTCAATTTGATATATGCCATTGTATACACTTCATTTTTCAAGAAAGTTCCAGTCTATTCCATGATGATGATTTTTCTTTAGTACAGTCGTGAACAGATTTACTTGCACAACCGTTTATTAATATATTGTGATGATTTATATTTTGGACGTTGCCTGACTCTACAGGCCACTAATTAAAAAAGACATTCAAATCACTTAACTTTTATATGTAGATAATACTGAATCGACAGACCAAACACTTGAAATTGAAGAGTTGCTCCATGTATCCAAAATAATTTCTATTACTTTGGCACTAAAAGAATAAATAAATTGACAGCCTCGTTAGTTGAGTGGTTGCAAGCGTGACAGCCGATCGGGAGGTGCTCGATTCAAATCCCGAGGCGGGTACTATAAGATTTTTCTAATTTAGAATATCTATTTCTGACTAGGAGTGTAGGGCTGTGCCCAGTGTATGGCAATAGCCTCACAACCTACTCGTATTCCATTGTGGGACCTAAACTTAACTGGTGAAACGTGGGAGTGTACCACACTCCTCTGCCTACCCATTCGGGGATCACAGGCGTGTTGTTACGTTTAAAAAAAATAAAATTTACAGTAACGACTTAGTCCAGGCCAGCCCAGACAGCTCAGAACCGGAAAGAGAGGCGCCGATTAGGGGAGGCCTATGCCCAGCAGTGGCCATCTTGAGGCTGACGATGATGATGATGATGACTTAACACAAATAACTTATAATTTGATATGTCAGAGGGGCATTTGGTAAATATATTTTATTTTTCATATGCAAAAATTGTCGGGTATATAAAAAGCGTTCTATGCTTGTAAGAGGTAAAGCTGTTTTGATAAGAGTGACATTGTTTTTAAAATAAAAATTATAAAATTTAAATCAATCACTTAAGACATCAATATGAAATAAAAAGTTTTATATAGTCTGGTAAATTTGATGAACTTGTAAGCAATAAGGAATCCAGGGCAGAACTAATCACTTTTTAAACAGCATTTACATAATTATGATTATGTTCATTAGCAGAAATATTTAAAAAGTACTTTATCATTCAGTACAGAAATTTATTTCGCTCTAAAGGCAATGATTTATTAAGCTACATTTTTTTTTTATTATTTGTTAACTTTTAAACCTAACTTAACGCCTGTAAACCCCTGAAGGGGTAGACAGAGGAGTGTAGTACACTCCCACGTTTCACGAGTTACGTTAACGTCCTACGATCGAATAGATGTTGAGCCTATTGTCATAGATCGGGCGCAGATCCAAATTTCGAGTAGCTACTAGAATATTCTTTTAGAAAATCTAAAAATATTAGAACCCTAGAGATCTAATAGGACCCGACCTGGGATTCGAACTCAATCAGTTGCGCTTTGCAACTTTTCGACTAACGAAACATTGACTTTAAATATGTTATTTTCATACCATTTAATTGCATATACTATACGGGCTACTGTAATTGAGTTCTCCTTTACGCGGACAGATTAATAGAACAACGATGTACCCACCCAATAATAATTAGAAGGGACACCTTCTGTGATGTGATGAACAACACCAATATGAAGAGAAGCTGGATAAACTGGGTGCAGTCGTTATTGTCTCTATCTTTGGAGGTGGAAAAGAATTCCATCAACTTTGTCGTGAAACATTTTTATTCATCTCTTTATGGTACTAATGATGGATACGGGTTTCCTCTCAGATTGAGATGGGTTGAAGAAAGTTTGTTGTGCTGGCCTAGTGCGGGTTACAAAAGTTCAAAAATCATAGTGAATATGATGTAAAATTGTGTTCTCCTTCACCATTAGCAAGTGATTTTTGATTTTAAAAGGCACAACATTTTATAAAATGAAAATTGGATACCTGGTCGTGAACCAAAACCTGCGGAGTGGGAGACAGAACTCAACGCTACTAAGTTAACACTGCTAGCTAAATTATTGTAGGAAAATTTAAGAGATTCATTGAGCTTCAAACACGTCATCAAATCGGTTGCAATAAATTACTGTTTAGATTAGAAATATCTTTTTACCATATCGATATAGAAATATCTTTTTACCACGAAGCAATTAAATTTAAATAACAAAAAGTGTCACACCACTTGTCAAAAAGGATGAGTTCTTTAGAATTAATTATATCCTATTGCATTTAAATATATGTATTTCAAACAAGTATTTAAGTGTCAACGTATATGAAATACAATTGAATTATCAGCTAAAAGGGTCATTAATTGTATTAATTTATTATTCTGGAATAAAAAACAATCATCATGTCCTTCATTTCTTCCTTTAACTATATAATTTACTTAAGGATAGTAATTTGTAAAGTATGGAAAATGAGTGTTTATGAATCCGTTAATGAATGTTATTTAATTTTATTTTACTGAATAAATATCTACTGAACTAATTATTCGCTTATTTTGTAATGTTGTAATGACTCCTATAGGTACTAAGTAATAAGTGCAAATGTAAGTTTTTTATGAACGTTTTTTAAATGAACAAAACAACATAAAGCTCTTGAACAAATAATGAAAGTAGTCTTCCCTGCTGTCGATACTTACATTATGTTAAAAATGGTTAGTGACTAGTATCGAACAATAAATATTGGAATCTTTAGGCGGCCATTATCTCGGCATCATCATCCCGCAGCTATGGTCGGAGCTTTAAAAGCTGCGGGGGAGGAACGGTGCGCCGCAGGGAGGGTCGCGGGGCGGCGTGAAAGCCTCCGCCTGCCAGTGCCGTGGGGACCGCGACGCAGGCCGCATGCCGCATGTTTTCCGCAACTTAACTGTCAAAGTGACAAAAACTTTACAGAAAAGTGTTTTCAAATTGTGTATATAACAGTTTTAGACAGTTGCAGGCAAAGATTATTATGTGTTTAGGTGATAGTTTCGCAAACGTAAGACGCAGTTGACTGGTGATAGTGAGTGTCACGTGTGTTTACGAATGAATGTGACGGCGTAGGCGCAACGGCGGGTCGCACTCTCCGTGAGATATTCGTGCTCGCGCAGGTCGCCGCGGCCATGTTGCATACCTGAGGCGAGCGAGCGCGCAAGTCTGCGCGAGCGGGATACAACAACTGCTCGGGGCGGACAGTAACTTTTGTGGAAGAGAAACCAACCCTGCGATGTTTTTGTCAACATCATGACTATGATGGGGCGGTGGCACGTGGTGCTGGTCGCGCTGGCGCTGCTTACCGGCGCGGGCGCTGGCGCCGCCGCCGAACAGATGCAGTCTCGCGCTGTGGACACTGGTGTTGATCTTCGTGTGCCAGAGGCCCAACCTATCGGAACTGTGGTTGGAAGGATTCCAACTAAGCCTGGTTTCACCTATCGTTTTAACGAACCTCCCAAAGAGTTTACTCTCGATCCATTATCAGGAGAAATTAAGACCAACGTTGTTCTAGATCGCGAGAGTGTAGATCGCTACGCATTTGTTGTGCTGTCAAGCCAGCCGACGTATCCGATTGAAGTGCGTTTACGAGTAACGGATGTAAATGACAACTATCCAGAATTCCCCGAACCTAGCATAGCTGTTGCATTTTCGGAAAGTGCAGCGGCTGGGACCAAGTTACTTTTAGACGCTGCAACAGATTTAGATTTAGGAGAAAATGGTATAACGAATGATTACCGAATTGTTGATGGTGATAACGAGGGAAAGTTTCGTTTAAATGTTACAGTGAACCCAAGTGGGCAAACATCATATTTACATTTAGAAACAACTGGGAAGTTAGATAGAGAGACCAATGATTTTTATATTCTAAACATATCAGCGCGTGATGGTGGCAATTTGCCTAAATACGGGTACCTACAAGTGAATGTGAGTATTTTAGATGTAAATGATAATCCTCCTATATTTGATCAGAGTGACTTTTCGGTTTCCTTGAATGAGAGCGTTCCACCTGGCACGACTGTTCTCAAAGTTACAGCTACGGATAGCGATTTAGGCGACAATAGCAAAATAACTTATGAAGTTACTGATCCTGAAAAACAATTTGCCGTTGATCCAGAATCAGGAGTAATTACAACATTAAGGAAATTAAATTGTCCCAAGTATTGCAGCAATACAACTTGTAACATGACTTGTGTCTTAACTGTGATTGCTAAAGACCATGGAGTACCTCGACAAGATGCAAGAACATATGTTACTGTGAATTTAATTGACGCCAATGATCACGATCCAGTTATTACTTTTACTTATGTGCCATCTACCGCAAACTTTGCAACAGTGGATGAAAATGCAAAAAATGGATCACTGGTAGCTGCTATTACTGTAACTGATTTAGACGCAGGTTTAAATGGTAAGACAAGCGTGAAAATTACAGCAGGAAACGAATTACATCATTTTAGGTTAGAAAACTCTAGCAGTGTTTATATAGTTTACGTTAATGGTATTCTAGATAGAGAAGAAATAAGCAAATATAATCTGACCGTTGTGGCTACGGATAGAGGTATACCTGCGCGAACAGCAACTTCATTTTTAGTAATCCACGTAAATGACGTAAATGACCATGAACCGGTATTTGAAAAATCTGAATACTCAGCAGTGTTGAGTGAACTTGCTCCCTCTGGTACATACGTAGCTGGCATTACGGCTACAGATGAGGATACAGGAGTAAATGCTGAAATTTTCTACGATTTTTATGATGGCAATCAACAACAATGGTTTACAATTGATCATTTAACGGGACTTGTTACTACAAAATCAATTTTAGATCGTGAAATTCAAGGTACTGTGGAACTAAATGTATCTGCAAGGGACGGTGGACCTAATCCAAAATGGGCGTACACAAGATTAAAAATAACGATACTTGACGAAAATGATGAAGCGCCTACGTTCCCACAAGTTGAAATAAACGCTACTCTTCATGAAAATATGAAACCTATTAAAGAAATTCTTATATTAACAGCATCAGACTATGATCAAGGCACCAATGGTTCGGTTTCTTACTTTTTGTCATCCAGTATTGAAAGAAAATATTCAAATACTTTTACTTTAGACCCAATAACTGGCCAGTTAAGTACGGTTACTGCCTTAGATAGAGAAAGAATATCTTTATATGAAATTCAAGTTCTTGCCAAAGACCAAGGATTTCCTCCACAGTCTTCTACAGCCACTATATTTTTAAAGGTTCTCGATGTAAACGATAACGATCCCATGTTTTATCCTCAAAGATACATTCACAATATTACAGAAGATTTTAATCCTGGTTCTAGAATTCTTCAGGTGTCAGCTATTGATTTAGACGAAGGAGATAACGCTAAAATAATGTATAAACTGGAGAGCGGTGGAGACGGATATTTTGATATTGAGCCATGGACTGGAATTATTATTTTACAAAAGGATTTTCGAAAATCACCGAAGTCTTTATATTCGTTAAGAATATCTTGTAAAGATAAAGGAAATAGACGTGCAATGGATGATGCTATAGTTGAAATTCTAAAGACATCTCAACGTAAAACGATCGAGTTCGAAGGGTACAACGGATATAATTTTAAAATTGTTGAAGACGAAGGTACATCTCGAGCCCAAATAGGTCGATTTGTCGGTAAAGTTAGTTCAAGATTACTAAGTGAAAGCATAGCTTATTACATAATAGAAGGTGATTACAAACATGTTTTTAAAATTGATGAGAAGACAGGTATAATAACAACAGATTTAAATATAGACCGAGAAGATAAAATGACATATCATTTGAAAATATTGGCAAAGAGTGGCTTTGCGTATGGATTTACTATTGTAAATATATCAGTATTAGATGTTAATGACAATTATCCCATTTTTATGGAAGAGAAGGATGAAATTCACATACCCGAGAACATGGCTGTCGGTCAAGAAGTTTATTTTGCAAGAGCAGTCGATCGTGATTCAGGTTCAAACAGAACAGTATCATATACACTTAGTTATAATTCAGAGAACAGTTTTCGAATATCTGAAACTACTGGTGTTATTTATTTAAACAAAGCAATTACTAGTGAACCTGGAACAATGTTATCTATAGAAGTAACTGCAACTGATAATGGAAGACCATCACTAGCGACAAAACATACTATAGCTGCAATAATTGACGACGTAAATGATCATACACCCGTCTTTGATCACACTTCTTATGAAACGTCTTTATTGGAATCTACTTTAGTAAACACAAGATTTTTTGCTATTTCTGCTTCAGACGCTGACTTAGGCCCTAATGGCCGAATATCGTATTTTATTGCGGAAGGAAACACAGATAGTAAATTTGGAGTATTCCCAGACGGATATCTCTATGTTAAGAGTCCACTTGATCGAGAGGAAAGAGATTATTACTCATTAACAGTAATAGCTTCAGATCATGGTGATCCACCAAGATCATCTCAAGTACCTGTGGTTATACACGTATTAGATGAGAATGACAATAGCCCACAATTTACTAACACTACTTTTGTGTTTAAAATTAAAGAAAATGAACCACCTGATACTTTTGTAGGTAAACTAACAGCGAGTGATAAAGATATAGGTAGGAATGCCGAATTAACATTTAGCTTGCCAATTGCTCAAAATGATTTTCGAATAGATTCCAGAAATGGATTTATTAAGACCTTGAAATCCTTTGATAGAGAAAGCTTAGCACAAAATAGCGCGCAAAATTATATTACATTGACTGTGACAGTTAGTGACAATGGCAAAGTTAAGCTTACGGATTCTGTCAGAGTAACAATTTATATAACAGATGTCAATGACAATGCACCTATTTTTACTCGTATACCTTATGCTGTTGAAGTATCTGAAGGGGCAGCCGTAGGTGCTTCAATAATGAGAGTATATTCATCCGACGCTGATGAAGGCCTTAATGGTGATATTTACTATAAACTCATTGGAGGAGACGAATTCGGAAAGTTTATGTTAGACGAAGCAACAGGTCAGTTGTTTATTAACAAACCACTAGACCGGGAAACCATGGACCGTTATCAATTAACCATATTAGCCCATGATTCTGGGCAACCTGTACAACTTAGTGCCACCACAACGATAAGAGTAGATGTACTAGATGAAAACGATAATGCTCCCATATTTACGCAGTCACAGTTGAAAGTTTCCGTATTAGAAACGGAACCTGTCAATAAAAAAATAATACAGTTCCATGCCAATGATGCCGATTTGGGAATAAACAATGAAGTACAATTTTCTATTACATCGGGCAATAGAAAAGAGGCATTCTTTATTGACAGTTACTCTGGTGAGCTATTTTTGCACAAGCATCTTGATTATGAAGATCTTACTTCTTACGTATTAAACATTACAGCTACGGATAATGGTAGTCCAAGTTTATCATCAAGTATTTCTTTTACCGTGAATGTAATTGATGCAAATGACAATGCACCAGTTTTTACCAATACTGCTATTGTGCGTCAAATAAGAGAAGGTATTCCAATTCATACCCCCATAGTTACAGTTACAGCAGAAGATCCGGATTCTGGATTGAACGGTAAAGTTTATTATTCGATTACACATCAAGACCCTAATGATAACAGACGCCATTTCGCTAAAAATAACGTAACTGGTGTAATACACACCTTATTGCCCATCGATAGAGAAAGTATAGACACGTTCCGCATAACTGTTGTAGCCTATGACAGAGCTGAATCACCTTCTGCAAGACTTTCAGCAGAAAAATTAGTAACGGTCATAGTGGAAGACATAAATGATAATGCACCAGTGTTTGTATCAATGAATGCTGCAGTGATCAATTCCGAAAGATTAGGGAGAAGCGCTGGGCGAGGGATATACATAATGAATGTGTTGGCTCGTGATCTGGATTCGGGAACAAATGGACTTGTCACATATAAACTCATTCACGGTGGAAACGACATGTTTGATTTGCATAGAAGTAATGGTGCATTGGTATTGCGATATCCACCAGCAACGTCAGACGCGAGATGGAATCTAGTTATAAAAGCTACAGATGAAGCTGTTTTGAGTGAGCAAAGAAGCACTGAGACATATCTAACCGTTATAATGGGAGGGACTGAGTTAGTAGGTCTGACATGGACGAATTTAGGATCCATATCAGTAGCAGAAAATGAACCTGCAGGGACAGCTGTATTAAATTTGACGAACAATTATAAGTCAGGCTTAGAATATTATATAGTGAATGTGACTGGTGATAATAAGCAAGTGGACAGATTGTTTGATATCGATTCGTCATTAGGAATTTTATCTACGGCGGTATCCCTAGATCGTGAAGCTGGTATAGACAGATATGAAGTGGAAATCTGCGCCGTGTCGTCGGGAACACCGCTGCAGTCCACAACAACAAAGGTAAATATAAATGTTGTATATAATTAACATAAAATGAAAAAGAATATGTTACTCCTCTTTCCAATAAAGAAATCGACTTCGATGTTCAGAGAACATAGTGACGAATGGTGTGATTAACCTATATTGATATGATTAAGGGTATGCATTTTACAGCAGACAATCCAATTAACTTGGCACAATCGTCGGGAGAAGACAAAACATCGGCACCGTACTGTTGTTACAATAAAAATAAATTTAAAACGAATGCTCGTTAGCGTATGTCGGCTGGCGGACTCTAATCGGAGACTCTAAATTAACGATAAGCTACGTCTCGCAACGATATCTCAACATTCGTTCTGAAACCTCTCAAAGATTACATGAAACATGGATTTCGTTTGTAATTCGTTTTATATATTTTATAGGGTTGATATATAATTAATTAAATTCGTTTTTATTGAAAATCAATTTGATAAAGGTTATTTCACTTTAGTCTTTTGGATCGATATGAATTTGCAACAAATGAAACTTATATTCTTTAACCATATTATTGAATTGTATTGATGATTGAATGGTATTGATGCTATGATATGATATTATGAAATTAACTAAGATACTTTAATTTACATAAATGTATTACACGACTATAATATTCGATAAATACTCGATGGATAATGACGTTATTCGCAGTTATAGTATTTTGATCACTTTTAAATCCAAAGTAATATTCTACCTATAACAAAAATTTGTCATATTGGTTAAGTTATGTCTATTGAAACAAGCCCCATTACTTTCTTTTATTTTAAAGATTATAAAGCTAATGTTCTTTTAATTCTTAAATTTTATTTCATAACTGTTTTAACTGAGATGGTTTTCAGATGTATTCTTGCTTAGAAGATTTAGTCCACTTTGAATCGTAGTACCTACAACATAATAGCATTTTCGGTTATTTGCTCTAGACACACAATATATATATATATTATATGCGACAAGAAAACGAGATTTCTCTTTGTATCAATAAGTATTATAATATTATTTTATTTAAAATGTAATTAAAACATTAAATACTCTAATATCCTGTTTGCGATCGTTGAAAGGATTACTTCAATTCTGTAATGACACAGTATACTTTAATTTAATATTATTCGAGCCTATGAAAAGTCGTTAAAATATTTTTATAATTATAAGTATAATATAAGTATAATATAAGTATAATATAAGTATAACACAAGTCGCTTATTTTAATGCGTCCTGTATAATATATCATATTTAATGTGCAGCCTGCGCACCGGAAACGAGAAAATCCTAGTGTAATTCTTAATATGCAGTTCATTTTCCGTATATCGTTGTATTATTGCACTTGAAGGCTTCATACTACTAATAATGTTTAAGACATATTTTTATGAAAGCATCTACATAGTTATTCAAGTTTATTAATCTAACTTAGGTACACGGGATTTTATTTATGTTTTTATGTTTTCATACATTATGAATAAGTTTTTATTTTTTACTTTATTACAAGCGTGAATTATCTTGAAATTTCAAAACTTCAATATGTAGTTCCTGGGACTGTTTGTCATGTGACTTTTATTATTTACTCTGTAGCGTAGCTTTTTTCCGGTATTTATCTAGGCCAAACTTTTGTCAGTTATGGATCTAGCCGGCGCGGCTGCTGGTAAAGCGGTATGCTATAGAAATCATTGAGGGATATGATTGTGTGAAAGA
>DWME01006672.1:0-13388 GCA_018244795.1 Parelbella ahira ahira | reverse complement strand
GCATCGGAAATTGCGAGGAAAACTGGCAATGCCTCTGAGCGCTGAGCCCTGTACCACATTAATAAAGGTAAGTGCGCCCGTGTCAGCTAATGTGCCGTTATGACCTGTCCTGAAAAACTTGTTCAGAGCCTCCGAAACACGGTTTCATAGAAATTACTGCCCTGTTCTATCAATAATAAGCCTCAAACTCGGATGTTGGTGGATATGCGTAATCGAGTTTACGGGGCACCGTGAAGAGCCTGAAATTTTATCTCCACATTTCATTACAAAATAACCTTTATTTAGTTATTGTAGCGGGTCATATTTCTTTGCAGGGACATGTTTCGATCGCACCCAATGTGCTTGGGAGTAAGGAACGTACATTCGAAAGAGATATGACGAAAGTACTAAAATGCGTAATACTGGGCGTTATACTTTGTATTAAATTAACAACGTTTACGTTTGGGCCAAATATAATGTACTTCCTCATCCGACTTATAAGATAGTTGAAATTGTAAGTTTAGATTAAAAGTTGAGTATAAGTTATTTAGCATTTTAGTGATTTATAGAGTACCTACTATTAGACATCGAACGAAGATTTTGAATGGAATGACATTTCTATATCGCCTTATTTTTTGTCTCAAAATTATTTAAACTGTTATTATTTACTAACAGAATGCAGATTACCTGAACCTAATATAAGAACTGCTAATAGACTAGAACACTTATAGAACAATAATAGACAACTATCTTTAGCTACAGTAATGTAAAATGCCCTTTTGGTTGAAATCAGAGAGGAATGACCCAAAAACCTCTTTAAGGCCATCATTTTATTCCATTACAGCCCAACTTCTAATCAAAAGATGACGAATGAAAAATCAATGTATTACGATCAAATAAAACACGCACTTCCTACCTGTATGGTCTCATCATAGGAATAATTGCGGCTAGAAGCCGCTGTGCTCATTTCAGTAGCGCGCGCTCGTGAGCGGCGACATCTGCAACAAAAAAATCCAATTAGAAAAGCAAAAGACACAGCAAAACATCCATTCCCACTCCAATTTAAGTTAAAACTCGATCCAATTACGAGCAATCGTCCAAAAAACTACACGCAGTTCGGATTACTTGGGAGCGCCAGATGGCGATCTGAAGTTGCTGAAACTTGTCGGGGCAGGGCTCATGAATAATTAAAAGCGACGATAGGGATAATAACTCACTCGGCGGCGGCGCGCTCTGCCGGCACAAAATAACACTTCAGCTGAGGAAACGCCACTTTTTATGACTTAATTAGCTTCATCTCAAACCAGGAGCGGCGCGAGCGGGGACGCCACGCGGAAACACATATACTTTATCGTGCACGCAATTAGATTTACACGAATGACATAAGGTTCGCCCGTTTGAAGTGATACGGCTTTTCGTCTGGTCGTGCTAAATTTAGATCTTAGAAATACGTGTTCCAAACTTTCAACATGTCTGCATACTCGTGACATTGTTGCAAGTTCATCGTCATTTTTGTCCGACTGTTCCACTCTTCAGTCAATGCGATATCAACAAAAGCCAATTTTACATTTGCGCGCGATAATATTAAAACTTATGCAGACGTTGTTGAACAAAACAAGAGCGCTTAAGATCATGTAAGTAGCTCGTCCTAGCAGCTACTCCTATCTAGCATCTTCCCAGACACGCTTACGAAGACGCGATTATCTAAAGTGCATTAACAAACTGTATCATACTTACTACATATCTATAGTCAACTACGCCTTCGTAATGATCGGGGGAAATGTCACATTTTGTCACGCTGTGTGAAATTTTGTGTAGAACTCAATCGAAGATATTTAGATACAGTAATATACATCACAACGTTAATAGAACTTGCAAGGGATTTTCATATATTTTTATCAGATTTTTCTTGTGCTATCTGGCAACCTGGCTGCCCCTAACGAACTTGGCGTGATAGTATAATGTTAATAATAGAATATTTTTCGTGTTTTTTTAACAGGTTTTACATATGTAAACCTGTATTTAGTATTATAATATAATATGTACTTTGGAATGTATTCAATAAACACGTGACTACACACTTTAAGAAGTGTGAAGTAGTCGATCACCAAAACAAGGCAATATTACAGCATGTACCCAATAAACAAAACTAATGTACCTTGTATATTTTTAGTAGTTACGGAGTTTACCTGTCGGAAAGCAGTAAATGTAACAGTAAACTAAACCCTATTTCGCAAACAAAATAAATTTTTCATTACACATAAACTTGGACGTTTACGTCCAGAAACATTACGCTGAGAGATTCCAAATATGAAAACAATTGGAACGATTATGTACACGTGTCTAGTTTATCATACCAAGATTATATTTAAAAAAAAAAACTAAATATATCTCTTTAGCTATAAAAATAGGTACTTATTATGGACTATTGTGGAAAGAAATTTTATGAATAAAAAAATTGTACTTGTTAATGATGGCAACTTGACAATAGCATTTCAAGTGTATATTTTTTAAATTGTTTTTCGGAACATTTGTGAACAGCCATTATTAACATATAAATATAATTAATAACACTTTAATGTATAGGTATGCATGCACACGTATTTTATTTAGCATTCTTAGCAGGAACTATTTTATACCATTATTTTTAATTAAAGCGAAAATAAATTTCCCACTAAAATTTTCATTATATTTTTTTTATGTTCCATTAACATTATCAATTTTGAATGTAGCTAGTCCTTTTATACATTTTTTTTTGCTAACAAATCTTTGTATTTAAACAGAATATTCGTACTCTAGCCGTACTCAAGCGAAACATTGGGAACATCTTGAACACTATTTGTCAAGCATCATTTGGCAGCTGACGCCACGCAGTCTGAGAGTTTTAATCTATAGCCGGCCCGTGACGGTAGCACATTTTTTCGTGATTCTTACACGGCAGAGATCAAAGGCTGTACCCGCACAAAAAAAAGCGCGGACCGCATCGATCCGCATCTTGACATTCCCGTCACGGAGGTTGCAGGCCTACTGCGCCGTCGCCATGGCAACACTCCACGTACTTATCCCGCCAAATGTTGTAACTTGCAAACTTTGTTATTGCCATGACAATATTAGCCAAAGAGTTATAGGAATAGAAGTTCGTTGAGCAGCGAGCAAAAAACAGATCAAAAGTTATGTTAACAAATTATTTTGTTTGTGAGCGATGGACAGCTTATTATGATACAAAGTGTAGGTATAGAAAAATTAACGAATGGAAACGCAACGTCAGCTCTTGTATTTTTGTTATAAAATTGTATTAAAATGTCTTCGAAACCAGCGTTCGGATACGGAAAGTATAATCAATTATAAGAAGCATTTGAAGTCTATAAATATAGAAATATCAGGTACTCGGTACTGTCTACCTATCCCGTGAAGGACCCCGCATGATGACTCTGATTTTAGAGACTTCCATATCGAAATTAAATTTTAATCAGATCGTGCTCCTGCACTAATGCCTTGTAGCGTAGACCTTATCTAACATTTTCAGTGTTCGAGGAGTTATTGTATCGACACTTGCGAACGTGCTCCACAGGAGTGCCTTCGAAAGCTTTTGAGTGCTTTCCGCTAGCTTGCTTAGCATCAGTTTACATTACGTATACATACCATACGAAAATCTACAGTGTATTCTTCAAGCGTGCAAATAATAATAACTTTTATCAATGATTGCTGCCACGATTTGTGCCGTTTGAAGGGATTCAAAAGCAAACTCAATTGAAGCAGTTCATAGCAATTTTCACGTTTTAATGTTGTTAAACATGTAAAATGGAGAACACGCAGAATTGCTGTTTAATGTTAATTTTCTTAACGTGTTTATTTAATTATTAAACGAAATATTTTACCACTTAGCATGAAATATTATAACTACATATAAAGCGTATGATTTAAAACAGTACACAGACATTTTTTTATGTCCTTCAATTTCGACAGTATTTTGATATTGACAGCAAAGCAACTGTTATTAAATTTATATGTGTACACATAAACATAAAACATCCGTGGTCTCTGTCTACCACCTAAGGGACCTACAATGATAATATAAAAATTATAACAACATGACATCAAGTTTATATTTCCCCGAAGGATTAGGCAGAGAAGCGTAAAACTTTTACATGTGACCAATTATTAATTTATTCATGCTTTATTGTTAGTAACAAAGGACGGACTTAGTCAAGTGATTTTTTATATCGCTCAACTCAGGTGATACTGAGAAGTTATAATAAGTGGAAGTACAAAAAATGCTTACATGAACTACATGGATGCAAGTTGCGCCGGCGCGTCACCCCTGGGAACCTAACTACCCTAAAGGAACTATTAATAGCGCCACGCTGCCCGGAAGCCGCGTCCTTCCTGTTCGCGCCGCGTACCACTCACTGTTTACTTCGCTAGCGGTTTTTAACCCTTGCCACAAGCTCTCGCAGACACCAGTAACCACTCCGGGTTCGTGTGGTGAGCTGTTTATTATCGTTGAACAACATATGTTTCATATTTACGTATACCTCACTTGACTATATTTTAAAGCGTGTTAAACATTGTTGTTGACTGGTTGTAAAGTTGTTGAACATTGTTAGGATATTTTTACTTATAATATGTTAATGGTATATCGTTAATATACTGCTCTCAAACGTTAGAGTTATGGTAAAGTTGGAAGGGTATTCAAAATAGAGACGCTTATATACCAATATGGGACACAATTACATCCCTATGGGACAAAAATTATGTGTATATGTACAGACAGAATTGACCAAGTCACCAGATGGTATTAAGCTTCTAAAGAAAATGATGGTATTTTGATTTGAACGCTTATTTGTTGTAGTTTAATTTCGGTCAAAACCTAAATTACTTAAGAGTAGATGACAGCACGCTATACTTCTTCGGTTTCGTACCACAATATTCGACACTATTCAACTGTCTAATGCAGTTTTATTGAAATTTTCATTTCATATTACTATTATAAACACTGGTTTCATACAAAACTTGTGGCGCCAAAATAACAAAAAAAACTTTTTAAAATTGGAACAAGAAAATATTTTATTCATTAGTGTGTCTTTTATTTCTTTTTTGGAAAGAATTTTTTTTGAGTGCAACTTATTATTATAAGTAGGTTCTGAGAGTAACTCCTAATTACTATTTTTGCGTATCGTAATAGAACCAAACTTTAAATTACAACTTGAAACTACATATTTAAAATATCCATAGTTTAATTAATTTCCTATTGCCCCGAGGTCATCGTTCACGACACTATTAAAAACTTGAAGGAGATCAATAACATACTCAAAGAAACTGTTAATATAATTATGTTATTGGTTCACCACCTACCCTTAGTGGGACGAAAACGTACTGGTGAGAGTGTACCTACTCATCTGTCACATGTTACATTATTTTTTTATTATTATAGAAAAATTCACAATAATAGATAGTAGATTCATAATAAAATTGCTTTTCATTTAGAGAAAATATATAAAACTCATTTATTCTCAATGAATATCGACATCAGTTGATTTAGCGTCAGATAAAACCACAATAACTAGTTAACTTAAAACTGTAATATGTGTGATACTTATTAAACTTTAATTTGTATATGAATTATACATAATAAATATAGAAAAGAAAGATATTCAAAATACCAGAATGTTTGTAATTCACCTCCATAGATTTTAATATAGGTACTTAGTTATGAGAATTATACTAATTAAATCTTTTGCGTTGAATAAAATTAAAAAGTTTACTGTAATAAAATACTTTTGTGCGTATAAGAATCTCAGTTACTACAAACCTGATAAAGTGTAAATCTAACGATAATTATATACCCAATTAAGATACACCTTTATGTATTTAAAAAAAAATCTAAGGAATATGTTGTCCTAGTAGTCTTATGATATTACCCTTGCTGTCATCGTTTCAACGAACACCACATCTCCGATTTCACGAAAACTTTTTCCAAACACGACATTTAACTGTAACACCTCAGTCATCTAAGAGTTATATTTCAAACAAAATTATCTTGTTGCAATATTAAACAATCATTAGTTGTCCCGCCAAAAATGTTTTTTATGACATACTTATTAATACACAATACTATTAACCTGGTGCTTAGTTTTCACTGACGTAAAATGTGTTTGTATATAAAAGTTATTTTATAAAACCAATGTTATTGTTAACAGCTGGTTTACGTAATATACGAAACACCGCCCTACAAGCAGGGAACACGAGGATACTGAACAGACTGAAAGGTGGATATATGTGGTTATTACAATAGGTAGCTATGACCATATACACTTACAAACAATCTAGGTACGTGTAAATACATTGATTACTGCCATCTATTGACAAGTAGCGTAATAACTATCGAAGGTCTGCCATCTATTGAAAGATGCCAAAAATATACGTAAACTAACCTTTTAATAGATGTCACCAGTATCATTGTAATCTCTTGGTAATGCATGTAATCTATATCTACACAAGGTCACAAGAATATATTTATGTTACTAAATAATATTTAATTGATATATAATCGATAAAACACTTACAACGAGATTTGATTATGAAATTGCCCAGTAAATATCTAAAAGGTCTAGTAGAAATTTTTAAAACATGTTTTAGACATATTGTCATTATTGACATTGACATTTAACAAAATTTTAATAAAATAGTTCTCCAATCAAATTTATATGATACAGAAAACGTTTATTTCGGCCTTAAAAATTTAATCTAACCAAGAAAATATAGTAGTCGATAGTTGAACAATAATAAAAAATATGGTAAAAGTCTGGAACTTAGGTTTGGTTAGCTTCGACACAGCTTTTAAAATACAACTAGCACTTGCAAGAAGACATTTGGATGCAATGATAAAAGGAATAGATGACAACTACGATACTCTTCTTTTGGTAGAGCATAAACCTGTATATACTGTTGGTTAGTGTTATCATCGTCCTACACTAATTGTCTTCATACCTTAATATTAATTGAATATTTATGAGCTGGGACACGATCAAAAATATCTTCATCATCGTTAACCTTCTTAATGAATGTGGGTCTCCTTATAATGAAAAGCCTAAAAGTTATAAACTACCATTCTGCCAAGTGTCGATTGATACTTAACAAGTCATATCTTAAATGAAATGATGGAAACATAAAGTTTGTCGGTTTTCTCTTGTTATTTTTCTTCACTTCACTTCACTTGCAAGTAACCTGTAGCCTTAAAAATAACTCTGTAAAGCTAGAGGTAAGGTTCAAATGAACCTTAAACAAAATGTGTGACTGAAACATAAGCCACTTGAATACTAAAGCTTATTGTCTAATCTCAAACTCTTTTTTACATTGAGTTGGAGCACTTTATCCAGTTTCATGGCTTAATTAAACTGTACTTAAGCTATGCATAATATAAATGTCTTAATAATACTCTTTACACCATGAGAACCGATGCTAAGGTCTGGTACATGTCTGTAGCATTAATGATATTGTAGTATAAATATTATAGTATGGCTGATAAATTTCCTGTTTTTAATAGTTTCCTCTGCTGTTATTTACAGGAATTCGAGATGACACTCCAAAAGAGGAAATTTTAAAACTTCGGGGTCTAGGAGCCGAGTTCAGAAAAACAAACAGAGGAGGCCTTATCACTTTCCATGGTCCCGGACAACTTGTTGCATATCCAGTGATTAATTTGAAGCACTTCAAAACTAGCGTGAAGTGGTATGTTTACAATTTGGAGGAAACCGTCATAAAAATGTGTGAAGAATTAGGTGAGATTCTTGTGTGTTGACAAATGTATAACAATAACTAGGATGTACAGGTAGTGTCCTAGTCACTTTTGTTTGTGGTTGAACTTATGAAGTAGCATCTTTGTATGGAATGCATAATACCAAAATATTTTTATTAATCATATTATACGATTACACATTGTGTAATAAACTTTGTGTTAGTGATTTATTTGAGACCTTTCAGTTTTCACTTCGTAGTAATGAAGTGAGAAATTCGTTTCAATGAAGCCATTATTTTTATGATTGTTTAAGTGATTGAAAATAGCAATAGTCCTTAATAAGAATGTTTTTATTTTCTTATACTTCAGGAATTAAAGCAAGCAGATCTCCACATACAGGAGTATGGATAGAAGATAATAAAATTGCAGCCATAGGAATCCATGCATCAAGGTATGTGACCACACATGGGATATCACTAAACTGTGATAATGACCTCTCCTGGTTTGATCATATCACACCCTGCGGCATCAAGGACAAAGGTGTTACCTCCCTTACCAAAGAAACTGGTATAATTTGCTCCATAGACAAAATGACTCCAATATTTTTAGATAATTTCAAAAAAGTATTTGAGTGCAAGTTTGAAGAGCTGGAAACAGACACACAAAAGGAAATTTTGAACAGTGTGTATAACAAGTTGATGCTGCAAAATGCTTGACAAAAACAATCTTTAATAGTAAAATTTAAAATATTTGTTTAGATCTGTGAAACTCCTGGAATGCAATGTTAAAATGTATTTATTATTGATGTTAAAAATAAAAGAATGTTCAATTTGTACAAATTTATTTCAATTATTAAAATAAAATTAAAAAATAAATAGATGTATTAGTAGTAAATTAAATAAATTAGTTAGAAATCTCAAGTTGGGTTGAGAGAAACAAAAGTAATATGTCTAATTGTGTACATATATTCCGATTATTTATCTATGAGAATTTTATTAATAGCCTCGCAGTAATATTGTTTCTTCAAAACCCAACTGAAAGTTCAAAAAGACAAATAATAAAAATTGTATATGGGCCAAAGCGAGAGTTAACAGTATATTTACAAGTGATTTAATATTAAATTTTTTTATAATAATCAAAAATTACTGCTTAACATACTCAGTATTGTTAAAATAATAAGATTAATGGGCACATATGCAAGTAACTTAACTCTATAATGCTCTCCTTTTGTGTCCAAATCCAATGTTTTCATTCAGAATAATCCCATAAAAATAGTGCCACTGATAATTTTATTCATATACGAGATACAATTTCAAGGGATTATTCCAAACACTAATAACACACATTTTAATACTTACCGACAAAGTTGTATAAACTTTGTCATGTAAGTAACTAAATTTTCCTACTGCTTAACAATAATAAATGCGTCGTGTCACTATGCTATTATTAATCTATGAAAGTACCCAGTATATTGTAGCACTTCAATATTCAATCCCGGTATAGGACATCCATAATAATGTATTGCATTAAACAACGCAGGCATCCACTATGTCAGTATACATCTAACAGTAAATCTACTTATACATAATAAATGCTTCTAAATGCAATTAAATTACCCATAAGGTAAATGCAAAACACGCGGTGGTTACATATCTTAACACAATCCTCACATTTACACCACGATCAAAATGATTTATTCCTATGTATTCCAATGGACGGACTAATGACATGAAAATGTTGACATGCAATTTTGTTCGATATCAGTCATTCGTATCACAAGTTCCTCAGTACAGGCTAGGCGTTGGAACATTATAATAGAATTGTACGTAGAGACCAGCGTTATTATGGTCTATAGAACAATCGTAGGGCGTAATTACGACATGTGCTTGGGCGGCGCGAGCCACTTGCGCATGTAATAGCAGAAGATTGTGGCGATGTACAATATAACTAGCAACGCACACGCCACCCCCAGCAGTAGGACCGACGCCTTGCTAGGACACGGCTCGACAATAGTCACTGTTTTCTCTGAAAATACAAACAATTTGAAATTAGCTCTAAGCTCATTTGGAATTATAACAATTTTAAATTGAGTTAATAATCTAAAGAGATATGTTGATCATCATTGCTACGAAGTTCCTACTCACCACCAAAGTTGGTCTCCGACGCTGTGCCACCTGGCTTGTCGGAACGAAGGAAATCTGTGCTCTGTCGTTCATCACCAAAATCGAGCACCAAAATCTCTTGGGAGATATTCATATCTTCCTCTTGGCTGTGAGGTTCGCGGGCCTCGTGGGGCAACGAACGCTTCTTCCTTCCCCAAGACTCCAGAGATTCTCTACCCCATTCGCATACAGCCTAGAAATACAGATTGTATGATCAACATGTATGGTAACATTAAATGAATTAAAGAATGAATGTTACAAAGTTTTGCACAATTTTGCTCACCGGCTCACAAGGTCCGAGGCAGTATTTAACATTGCACTGGAAGATGACTCCGTACGATTCGGTAAATCTGAAAGCTTCATACACGGACTGCAACGCATTGCCATCTGGAGTGAAGGCTGGGAATATTGATGGATCCACAGGGCATCTACGAATGAATAATAATCCAAATAAATCAGTCGGAACTTGAGAAATATCTAATATTTTTTGGTTACTGTTAAAAATCTCACCCGTCATCATCGATGATCTGGAAGGTGCTTTTTGAGTCCTTAGCCATAGCCACACAGCTGCGAGCAAAGATTCCGTAGGGAGCTGAAAAATATTAATAGTAAACCAAACGCCCGACATTTGGATAATGCGATAAAATTGAAAAGAAAATTTCTCACTGTCTTCCGGAATTTCAATGCGGAAGGTGAGTCTGTCTCCAATGCGGACAGTTTCAACTTCGCGTTGGCGGCTGTCCAAGATACGAATACGTGGCGGCGGTGCTTCTGGCGCAGCAGTGATGGAGATCATCTCCGGGTCTCTGCACAAGTTTTTATTACATTAAAAAAATGTTTCTCTCAATATGACCTGTTCATATTTCATGGCTGCTCCTTTTACATTTAAAGTCAATACCAATCCGATCATTATCACATTTCTCCTTACTCTATTAAAAATACATATCAGGCGTAAATGTGGACTAAAATGCTGGTCACGTACGTTCAACGTTCATTGCTTATGTATTGAAGATTATTGCCCCCGTCATGTTTACAAAGCGCTTTCAATATAGGGCAATAGAATTTTAAACAAAAGGCGTGAAGGCATGCGTTAATAGATGGATTTGCTTGTAAAATTATATTCTTGTCATGTAGCGTTTTGAACCTGACAATTACTTTGAAATGTGTGAGGTCAGACAATTTCGCGATAAAGATTATATCATCATGTCCGACTGACCTGATAGGCACCATGCCAAATGTGATGTTCTTCGAACTCATGTCGTATGTGCACTTGACTTTGTAGATCTTGTCGGCTTTCGTCATTACTACGCTGTGGTGTTGTAAGACGACAGTGTTCGAGTAAACTCCAGTCTGAAAATGATTATCTTTGTTAATTGCTGAACAACCGCTATGGAAGATTCGAATACGTTAAACTTGAATTCTTCGTCTTTCATTTGGTTACGGTCAATAATAAACAAAATAAAAGGAACCAAAAGTGATATATGTACATATCTACTGATACTAACTAAAAACTACGCATATACCATCTTAATTATAGGTTATCAATATACTTTAAAACAAAAACTTCATGTGATGGAAATTGTACTTTTATATTTTAAATAGTAGCCGATTTTGAGCAAAATTTTATTGAACCAATGAAATGCTTCGATACTACGAGAATATTCGACAGCCAACTTTTGATTGGATATAACCTTTAACTTGCAAGCAGTAAACTAATTATGAATATACGTATACACACATTGATATCGGTATAATGTTATATGAGAGGTACTTACGACGCTCTGCGTGTTACAATCTTGTCCGGCCATGGTGAGGTCGAGTCGGAAGAGGTCACTGTTCACGACGTCGATATTGCAAGTCTCGGAGCGACCCAGCGCATAGATACGCCCGTTAAACGGCTTGTTAGTTCGGACTTGCACCGCGATCCTTGTGTCTTTGCAGTGAACCGATACTGCAATCAATGGATGAATTGAAAAATCTAACATAGCATTGCACCAGTATTTGATGTACTTAAAAACTCTATTATAACATCACACCAGTGTTTGATAACGACTAATGTCGACTTTAAATCACTTTATTGAAAAGTGAAACTTACCATCATAACAGGTGCCAGTTTTGTCACAGTTAGCGTCATTTCTCGTAAAATTGCTGGAGATGTTCGGATCCTGTTGATGCTCGACAGTGACGGGTAGTTCGCCGCTGGGATTCGCGTTCGCAGGTGGTTCTACAAGAAGAAAAAGTTTCTAATTACACTGCGGTCTTTTAACCTTTATTCCACACATTATGTTAGCTACGTGCTGAGAATATATGACGGATATATGTACCTACATGATGTATGTGATAAAGTTTGAGCTGATCGTTGCGTGTATCGTCATAATCGATACAAGATTGTGGCGGTGTAGTCTAGGCGGTGCAATTGACGATGTCGAGTGCAACCCGCACATACTGCAATTACTGACGGAGCAAAGCGCGCCGCTACGGACAATTCTAGATTTTCACACGCGATTGGCATCTAGTACATGACTGGAACTTAATCCACTAATACCCGGAACAAATGATGCCAGAAATCTAATGATAGCTAGACAGTAACATTCGTGTCATTTGCCCAGCGTCTTAACGTTTTGTGACTATTCTTAATCAACCATTGAACAATGACTGTTTAAATGAAGAAAGGCCCACTAATTATGCCTTTACAGCCTAAGGTTATCATGTAGAAAAAACGTAATATCTCACCTGTAATCCCCGAAGGGGTAGGCAGAGGAGCATAAAATTATACCTACGTAGTAGCAAATGAGTTAAATGCAATGTGTCAATGAACAATATGTCTTATGTACTTATGTCACAACTGTAATTAAAATGTCCACCTAATATTACCGTATTTTACTTTACCGTTTTTTACATAAATTCTATTGAACTGGGCCTTCTTTTTTAAAAACAACATAAGTTAAAAATAAGTAACTCAATCGCATATTCAAATGTTCAACAGATTTTTATAATTAAATACCAACGTGACATTCAGTAAGTAGACGTTGAATAACGCATACGAAGTTTACAATCGCCAAAACTCATACCAATATGTTGACTTAAACCGTTACGAACCGAATACTAATACCGATTATACATTAACATAAACAAGACAACGTAGTCGCCGAATTAGCATTCCTCACACATTATTTAGTCAATTGACTGGAACGAACACTCAGCAAGGCTTGCTACACTCCGTTCCCCAGTACTTTGCGCTGACGTCAAATGCGTAACTTTTGTAATACAAACTAAAATTGTCGTCAAAGCGCAACCAACATTATCGTACTTGTCTGTGTCATTAGCACTGCGACACTTCTTCATCATCACAACACACGCGTTTCTTGGAAACGTTACATTAACGTCTCCCATATTTCGTTATTTTACACATTAAAGTGTAGAATCATAAAAATAAATCGTCCGTTTGTTACCTAACGTATTTCGTACATTTAAATTACATTTGATTCTCATGAACATGCGAGTAACAC
>DWME01006671.1:0-13389 GCA_018244795.1 Parelbella ahira ahira | reverse complement strand
CGGCAGCGTGGGGTAGGGTTGGCACACGAGAGGAAATTCAATCAACTTGTCGGAACTATGTGAAAGATTAAAACAATAAAAATATACAAATGCATTTTTGTTTTAAAATACATTTATACAATAATCCTAAAAATAGTTCATAGATAGCACGTTCACAGATCTAAATTATTGTTTTTTTTTGGACTTTACGCATCACGTAGATTTAAGTGCACTAAATTATAATAGACCACTCACATATCCGTCCCCAACCCCTTTCTTAAAAAAGATACTGGCCATTTGACCAGCGCTTTTGAACTTCTTCCAAGTCTCAAGCTTTTGGTTCATTACCAATCTTACATAATGAAATTAATACTGAAAAGAAGATATTCCATCTATATTATATCTTATATTAAAAAAAAAATGCAATTTCTCTGCTGTAAATATTGATGTTGCAAGAAATTATTTTTTTAGTAACAGAATCCATTATTAAATCGTAAATGATTATAGAATTCTAAATTTAAGTCGTGAAATGAAATATTTAAATGATTAAATAAAGTTCTAAATTTAAATCGTGAAACGGAATATTTATGATTAAATGAAATTCTAAATTTAAATTGGGAAACGAATATTTTTAAGTTAATTTGAGGGTGTCGAACAACCCTATGCAGGCTTACGGAGTCTCAGAACGTCTCGCTATGATACTTGTATCAATATTACGAGTTGAATTAACATAAGAGAACGTTTTCTAAAGATTAATGATTTCGCAATGAAAAGTGTTTCCAGTTGTTTCAGATGTTTGCTTTATAACAACCATTGTTGTAATGACGTTCATAGTATACAACATGTACCTTATGAGACCTATGTATGATAAATTAACATTAAGCAATATTAAAACAATAAGATTAATACATTACAAACAATAGAATGCAGTTTTGGAGTTCAAGTCATATTTATAGATGTCGAATTCAATGAACTATCACTTAGATGTTTCAAGTTGAATTCCTTCACAGATTAAATATTTGTGTGACGAGCAGGACCGTTTACTTCCTGTGCGGTTATAAAAATCATCAATTTAAAAGTTTTATTTTCAAAGTCAATTGTACGTAAATTTTATATATTTCACCCAAATCCCTTTGAAATATTTTGAGCAACACTTTCAAGTGTTTCAATTATTAACATTGGGTAAATTAATTTGCAGCATTTAATTATATAAAAAATCATTAAAAGAATATAATATAATGAAATAGCTAAAGAGAATGATAAAGATGTACATACTGAGAAATATTCAGGAAGGTTTTACTTCATAACTGACATCTTCACACACATAAGTTTAATCTATTGTTTTGATACAAAACAATGTTCTGATGGAAATTTGGATTTTATTACTTGACTAACGAATTCAGTTATCCTACAATGTTCAATAACATTTTGTATATACTAAATATATGCTTACATAGATATTTAATATTCCTTTCATAAACGAAAATGTTACGTATTCGTATCAAAACCCTCAACCCTGAAATCACCGTAACAGCGCTTCGGCCGGGGGAGAGCCCGTCAATCAAAATATCCCCTAATGGCGCCCGCTTAGGATATTAGATAAATATGCCCCCGTCAGGCGAACGCTAATCAGTTTGGCTCGATCGGAATTGGAATGGAATTATTGGAATTGCAGACGCGACACTTTTGAGATTTGGATGTGAGTTATGGCTATCGCTGAAGTACACAGGGTGGACTCAAATGTCACCAGTTACTAAAAATATCTACCTATTTATTTAAAAAATAATTATATTTTTATTTATAATTATATTAGGTATTGGTTATTGTTTAACTATTGTTCAACTGTTAGATTTGCGTTTTTTTAACGATTACATTTTTACTTTAGGGAAAATTAGATTTCATTTCGAAATGTCCTCACAGCTATGACCTATTGGTTAAAACTTCAATAAACCATTCCGAGGATGTAGGATTTGAATCCTAGCACGTATCTTTTACTCAAAAAAATTGCATGATTTTAGGAGACAATTTTACTCCATATAAATGAAATTAATCAATAAGAAATTAGCACACATCGGTTCTCCATAACATTTTAAATTGCATTTGAAGTTTGCCGACCGGCACTTGTCCACCGTGGTAGACTATGGCCTTAAACCGTCGCATGAAAAGACACATGTCGGCAAAAATGGAACGATACAATGGATTGACCATTATAATAATTAATAAATGACAAACTGTCTCTTAACTCATTGAAATACTATATTATGCACCAGAGTACATCCAGTTATCTATTAATTATAACAAAAACTTTTAACATGAGAAAAATATGATTCCCGTTCTACTAACAATAATAATAATAATCCTTAATTCGAACCATAAGTTCATATTAAGCCTTAGTATTTTTACTTACACAATAATAATAAAAAATCTAGGTAATCATCTGGCATTTTAATCTCGCTGAAGGAGAAAAGAGATACAGTAGTTACATTTTATTGGGACGTCGCGTTAATCTTTTTTCCGCTTTGAGCTCGACTTTATACTCAATGCTAGATGCTCAATGCTCGATACCGTACTGTATGCTCTATATTGAGCCTGAAGGATAATGCCTAAGGCTTCTACTTTGTATTGAGTAACAATTGTACTTTCAACGGAAAGGATTTAAATGAGGATTTTTTCTGATCGTGTATTTCAAAATGGAAATATCGCCTGAGAGGTAATTCTTCATTTGAGTAGTGCCATTCACATTGTTATGTTTAAACATAAAGACACCTCTCCTTCATAAAGACACTTCTCCTAGTAAAGATTACAAGCAAGATGAATTTTTATTCTATGTTGAATAGGGTATGTGTCTATTTGTAGGGTTAATTCATACTTAAACGAGAGCAAATGCAACGTGTTCGTTACGTCGGTATACTTTTAACAATACAATCATTGTTTCAAATGATTGCTTTCTCCACCACTCAATTCTACTAAATCTTCTTCCTTCTAGGTATGTTTTCTTCTTCTATTGCATATAGAAATGGTAAAGGAGAAATTCTGACTTTTACAAACGAAAGCTTTTTAAAGTTTAAATCCTGACTGGTTTGGGGAGAAAACACATGTTATTACCCTTTATCCCTTGTAAATACATAATGTTTTCTATTTCAATGTCTCATTTGTCCCCAGGCTTAGTGACATCGCGGCGCCAAGAGCCGTACTACGGCCGACTCATTGGCCGTCTCACTCAATATGCTCACGGCATCCGCGGCACCGTTTACGCAGTAGACGAGAGCACGGTCTTCGTGCGGGGTTTCGCGTACGATGGCACGGGACCAGACGCCTACTTCTGGGTGGGTGACACCCCCCAGCCATCGCCGGAGGGCATCCTCGTGCCATACCCTGAGGACTATGCTAGTCGGTAAGTGGAGTTTTTATTACGAAATAAGCACGGCAAAGGGTGTTAGCTTTGGGGATTAGATCTAAACCAAGTAGTTCTAGGACTTCTAGGTAGGCTAAAGACTATCAATGTATTTATATGTGTTTTAATACATCTCCAGTATTTTTGTCTGTGGATTGTTGCAATGTAATTATACATTTACAGTTGGTACTGTCACATAAAAACTGCTATCGAGCGTGACCCTTGGCCCCAATTTGCCCCAGTTTCAATCCAAGCTGGAGTCCTTTGTACGGGTTTAAAGTCGGAATTCAAGTTGCGGAAAATGTTACAAGTTATAGTTAAAAGTTCTTGTATAACTGCTTCGGTTGGCTCGCGCTTGTTTTGATACGGTACTGAAAATAAACGTTTATTAAAACGTTAAAGACTGGTAACCGACTTCCAGAACGTTCGTTGATTTCAATTTGAGCAGCGTTATTTACTTAGCAAGCCATATATTTAAAGGATTTATGAGATCTGTATCACATAAGTACAAAAGTACTTAAATATTAGGTGCCTATTTTTTATATATCGGAGTCTAATTAATCCTCCATTGTTATATTACCACAAAATATAATATACTTGTATTGTTCAACTCACACATTACTTGTAACAGAAATTATGTATTTATTCCATGCTAAGTATAAAATAGGTATAATGACTGCAGTGAAAGCTAAAAATCTGAATACTGGCATTTCACAAACGATTAAAATTATTAACACGATCAAAACACGTATCTCACAAGATTTGCTCAGATTTGAACTCGATATGAACAACGTCTCTACGATTGCGTCACTCAAGTTGATTATAATTTAAGCCTAAATAAAACGGCATAAAACCCTTTTCAAATAATTGCGTCCCAGCCCCCTCGGTTGAGTCCATCAACCCCATTGTGTTTTAAAATCAATAATCTCACGTCACATAATATTAGTTCACCCTCAGATCATATCGGGGTAATCGATGTTCGTAATGCTTAGGTACTTACACTACATCCCTGTAAAGAATAATATTATATTTCATTTATAAATATAACAAGTAAGAATATAAGTAAGCGGGGTACAAGTAACATATGTACATAAATTACATTTTAATCTAAAAATCTTAGTAATGAAAAATTTTGTACTTTTAGAGTTGGTGGACATGTCTTGTATGTCTCTGTTCATCCTAACCTTGAAATAGAAGTAGGTACTAATAGGCAAGAAGCATTGATGTCGGAAATAAAGCGATGTTGTATCCCAAATAATCATGGACAGCGAGTCTCAGCTAGCACCCTCAAGTCACTTTTAAATTAGTATTATTATTATAGATTCCGTACAGTACAGTACATAGAAAATCGAAATAGTTTTCCGAAAGAATCCATCATCAAGGATTTAAATATTTAATGAACTGCAATACCATTTGTGTATTATAAGATTAAATAACACTCGCTATAACAGCTGGGGATAATGCGGAAACCCACACCATTCATAATTTGGCATTTTCTCTAAAGGACGTACATATTGACGAGTCACTCTTGTACATTATGGCCGACTATGACCTTAAGCCTTCACATTCTGAGAGGTAACTTCTGTTAAAACATAGTAGGTACACACAGTAATAATGGCTATTATTAATAATAATTTCTATGCTTCACTATTTGTCAACCCATAACTTGAACATAACATAGATTTTAATTCTTATATCGGAATGATGTCATATTTATTACAAAATATAATCCGTCTTCCATTTCCCGCGTTTTAGTCCGATCAATCAAAACGAGCACATTATTTTTCCTTTTTTCTTTGGCGTATTGGAAAATAACCGTGTCTCCTTGGAAGCTAAGCATACAGCCAAATGGAAAAATAATAATAGGGAGACGAATAAGTGTTTATTTAATTACGTCACTTCGCGTTTGTCTAATGGCGAACTCGTATTACAAAAGCACGCCCGAGTTAATTAGTTTTTATTTGAAAAGGAAATCGTAGATGATGATAACAAAAGTTTTTTTCTCGAACAAATTTAAATTATATCCATTCATTCGTGTTGCAATGGAACAGTATTTCTAATAGATGTCATGACGACATTTCTTTTTATGAAAGACAGTTTTCTTATTTAAAAATGTTTCCTATTTTACATTTAAGTACATTTACGTGTAATACAATGTTTTATTTTGCAGCATTCCGTAACCAGAATGTGTTGATGATGCCATTGTCGGAAAGTAATAATATTTTGTAATTATGATGTTTTTTTAATTACTTTCGGCAAGTTATCAGTACCTACGCTCATTAGCTTTATTTGACTTTATCAAAAATATTGTATATCTGCGGTGGATCTTCCATTTCACTTTTAGCGAATTTTAGGATGACTAGTTTACTGAATATTCTTCATAGCAGTTATTCTGGTTAACATGGACACAATTATTTTTTACTGGCCCGTTGAATCGCTGGTTCATGACTGAATGCCGAAAGGGAAGTTGTGGGTTCGATTCCCATTCCAGATACCTAGCCATATATAATATGATGACCATAATTTGCTCTATTCGGATGTGTAATCTATATCAGTTCCTATGTATCTAGAAATTCAAACACATATGGTCATCAGTTGTCTACTTACGGTAGCGTTAAGCTTTAACTACCTTGGGATCTGACAGCCCTGAGTGAGATTTTCCAAGACATATCTGTTAGGGATGTTTTGCTGTTTTGTTAAAAAGTTGTGGATTTTGCCAGCCTAGCGGCATTAACATCGCTACCATAACTATCTATTAAACTACCTACTACTTATTAAGCTACCGTAACTATCGATCGAAAAAATAATATTTTGGGGAATATTATGGCTCAGCACCCTTGCGTTTTCCGTGAAGCTTCATGGAAATCTGCAAAATCAATATAATTGTTTATTCTATATTTGTTATAATTCCAGGGACCCACCAGTCCTGTCGGCTCATTCCAACTCGGATATACTTCTGAGGTTACCTGGCGGGAAGAGACTCAGGGATATCAAATGGATTAGTGTCTGGTGCAGGAGGTTTACAGTAAGTAGACTTCCACCCTCTAAATAAATTGGATATTTAGATTTTTGTTGAAAGAAGCGGTAATTTATAACACACGCTTAGAATAGGGGCAGATTGGGAGCTTCACTGTAGGTTCAATTAAACCTTATCTAGGACGCGTTTACAAGAACATTTTTGATTAATAAACAATAATGCGTTCTCGTAGTTTATAAATTTTGCCCTTATAAGCACAAGTGTTTGCAAGCGCGACTGTTGATAAAGAAGTCCTGGATTCGATTCCCGGGTCAGATACTATTTGATTTATCATTATTTGTTTCGTAGAATTTTCTAGTAGCGACTCGGAGTCTGGATATGTGAATGTTGTATGACAATAGGCTCACCACCTATTCCATGGTGGGATATAAACGTAATTGATGAAACCTGGGAGTACAATACACTCCTCTGCCTACCCCTACCCCCTGCCTACGGGGATTACAGGCGTGAAGTTACAACTTTCATCAACAATCGATTTCGTATTCACCAAACCTTCCACGTGACCTTCCACAAGTGACAAGTATTTTTTGTTATAAACACACCTGTATCGACAAAAATAGAAAATATGATATGCGAATAGTAATAAAAATTATAACTTGACGGGTTCGACCGTCAAAGAAAAAACCGCAATGGGTTTTGTAATTATTTGTCATCACGGAAAGCGGACGCGTTCGTCCTTGCGCTTATTGTTCAACTTTCAAGTCATCAAGCTGATACTGTGACGTCATTAAAAACATTATTACTATTATTGAATAAACGATATTGGCGCTTACATCACAATATTTTCAAATGCTAGATTTTTCGTTCTTCATTTTTTCTGTTAACCAAGAGCATAAGTCTAAAACTAGTCTAAGCTATAAGCTAGTCTATAAGTCCTCTGCCTATTCCGTAGGGAATCGGTCATAAATATATTCACTTCTAAAATTTCGGTTGTGTAACTTCTGAAACAACGAAATTTCATATAATTTTTTCACCCCTATTACAGACGGAATTTCCAAAATTCCTTTCTTGTGTTATGTGCTCATTTACGTTTAATTAAGGAAGGAATGTATAAAGACATTCAAATTTGATGGTTACTATATAACGATTAGAACTTTAGCTAAAGTCTCGCAAATATGGCCAGACTACTTCTTTTTTATGAAGATGCGGGAAAATCCGGTTGCCAACAAATGTAATTGACTAATCAATCCGGCAGTGTAATGCCTTTTCTGTTGGCCTGTTTATCAAGTCACCAACATACTCGTATGAACATATTTTATATTTATAGTGATAATTACATATGTATGCATTTGATATGACATAATTATAAATGTACCTACATGGCACAAGACTTAACTACCCTCGAGAACTGTAATTTAAATTTATAATAATTATCATTCCAATATAATAAACTGAGTACTGATGTCGCGATAAAACTTGGTAAATAAAAAAAAAACATTAAAGTGTGATACAATAATGTAGACAGAATTTAAATTAATTGTATAAATTTAACAATGTCATTATTATAATCTCAATGTACTGCCCTAACATATAGTCTGCAGTGCAACAGCGACACTGATCGTTGATAATGCAGATAAAGAATAGTGACATCATTAAGAGTTTTACGCATCTGCCCGTAGTCCCGTAAGTTTCCGTATATTATATCGATCGGCGTCGCGCGCACGTTTTCCGTTGGCGCCAAAACCGTTTTGACGTTTGGTGTCACGAGGCACGTCATTCACTAGCGATGATGCTGGTTAATAACGCCGTTCTGTTTTTAATTAGAAATAAATAATGGGGATTCAGGATTCAGAAATTGAGAAATAATATAATATGGTGATGTATGCGTGTTGGATGTTATCTTTAATTTTTAATATAATTATTCCTTAACCGTAACCGGATTTCCAATCCACAAATAGCTTTGTAAAGATAAACAATGATAGACTTGCTCGTCTCTCATTATTCTATCGGATACACTTTGGAGAGTGCGCACTCGAGCTCCACAATCTAGTTCCTCCATCCCCTTTTACCACCGGACGTCTAGGCGTACCGCAGGCTACCATCCGCATCTGGTAGACACTCCCATAAGCAGAACAAAGAGATTGGAACTCTCTGCCGGCGTCCATCTTTCCCGACTCTTACAACCAGGAATTATACTGTGAATAGCACTTTCTAGGCAAGCGTGTTACATCCTAGGCTACATCGTAGCCTATTTTCTCTCAAACCGTCTTTTGACTGCTTCAAAAGGCTAACGTAACACTGTCCCGTTAAAACAGTTCCTTACATTGCCAATTAAACCTTCTGTATCTCAATAAAGGGATGCTATGATTATATTTGATAAGTCATTTTTTGTCACTGTGTAGTATTGAGTGTCACATTAGTGACAAATATTACTTACTTAGTATTTATTATTCAAAGTTCAAAATCACTTAATAATCACATCAAATTCACTTCATCATCATCATCATCATTATCAGCCTACTCCCGTCCACTGCTGGACATAGGCCTCTCCAAATTCACTTAGTACTATTCAAAGTTTAACCTTAACTCTTTTTTTACTATTTACACTTACATTAAAGAAGTCTTTTTTAAATTCAAGGTGAACTTCGGAGATGTCTTCATCCCAACTGGCCTCGATCCACCTAGACCGCGAGTGTTACCAGAGTTCAAACGCCTCGCCCACGGTCTGCGGTCTGGCAACATCAGTGTACTAGATGCGAAGACTTTCTACATACCAAACTTGCACTATGACGGTGCAGGACCTGATGCTTACTTCTGGGTCGGGAATGGTAGTGAGCCTAATCCGTTTGGAACTAAAGTAAGTATGTTCAATTAGTGTATGGCAACATTTTATTATCATCGTCGATGTCATTATCATCATCATCGTCTAATTGTTCCCCTGTTAAACACATTGTCTCATAATGAAAAGGTTGATAGTCATATTTAACTAAACTAACTACGTGCAATTCTACGTAATTACGAGTAACATTCCATTATAAAGAAAAATACGTCAGATCTATGTTTTCCTCCGCCGTTATAGAGATCGATATTTATAATAATATAAAAACACATGATTTTGTTAACGTCAGATACATGTTCCAGGATTTCAACCCCAGACCGCAAGAGTGAAAAACTAAAATCCAAGCCACTAGGCTAGCACGATTAATTATAACAATCCTTTAACTTAATATTTTAAAACGAATAAACATTTTCTAGAATCCACGCGACATATCATTGAGCGACAGAAGTCTGTTCTACTTGAAATAGTTTATAATAAAAAAATTCTATGGTCTTCAGGTTCCAAATGAAATGGGTTCCCTCAATCCGCTCCGAGGATACCAAGGCGAAGATATCGAGATACAGCTGCCGGGGAAACTGACAGCTTACGATGTGGACTGGCTTGCTGTGTGGTGTGTCGAGTACAGACACAATTTCGGACATGTATACATTCCCAAGGATTTGGACGTGCCTCCAGCTCTTGGACAGACGAAGATTACTGTGAGTCTTTGGTTTCGTTCGGGATGCACGAAAAGTGAAACTTTATTGGATTTTAATGGTGAATTTGTTCCTTTAAAACCAGCATTGAAAGTCATGAGTTTGATCGTAGTTCTAAAAATGTAAAAATAGGTAATTTTTTTTTTTTTTTAATAGGTAATTTTACAAATATTTTCCATCTTTTTTCTTGGCAGAGCTGTACCAATCGTTAGTACTTATGACTTCCGTTTGTTGTACTGAGGACGAGGATGATTTTCTTTCCTATTTTACAAAGTTTGGGAAGTAATTGGCAAAAAACATTATTAACACATGAGCCTCCCCAAAACACTGTTCACCTTGATCAACGTCACTTGCGTTGTGGACTCTTAAAATGTTATAATGCATTTATTCATAGATTTTAACTTTGGCAAATTTTTAAGAAATTCTATTCATAATTCTTTAAGCCGCACACAAATATATTATTAATTAATGTTGTGTTTTGAGCTTACCCTTCTTTCATCCAGGTTGTTTCATTCGTATTTATAATCTCATTTCCATTACACGCGTAACCCATAAATTTTTTCAGCCGCTTCCAAGGACTAACTTTTACTTTTCAGCGCTGCTTGCAAGGATACTAATATTCATTCGCTTTTCAGGGCAAAAGGATATCAGGAAGGCATGCCAGCAAATCTCAAAAATTAACTCAATCTCAAAACCATAAACCGTCTTTTAATTTCGATTGGTTTTAGAGTTCCCAAAATTGTATCTATCTATTATCGAAATAATAAAATCTACTTATTTATCGAAATAATAAGGGGAAGAGAGAGCCAAGCTTAATTAAATTTTAATAAATTTAGTAAACATACTTTTATTTAGTATAAGGAAAATGAAGCAAATCATCTTTAGAGCTATAGTAATAATATTTGAAAAGATATTGGATATATTATAGTCGACAGCAAGACCAAGCAGTCAGTAATATTTTAATAAGTTCTACGCTAGTTAAACTTTAGCCGGTAGGATTCATAAAACATGTGCTGCCATCTCTTATTCTCTGTAAGAAACTGGCTTCTTTATACCTACTTTCGATATAAATTATGCTTTACTTATATGTATAAGTACAACAAGATTATTAAAAAATCCTTTAAATACATTTATTACCACGTGATACTAATAAATTAAACAGGGTCAAAGGCTGAACTTTCTTATTATTTTGTAACTGTATATTTTAACCTTATTATTTTTACTAATAAATGTGTTAACAAAGAATTCCTCCTGCTTAATTCTCTGTGATTTCTTTCTCTGCTAACCTTGGAACCGCTCGATTTTACTTACAGCCAGCTTGGTGGTATAATCCGGTGAGTATTAACATGTGCATTTAAAGAAAAAAATACATACATATATATTATACTATATCTCTTTCCGTAAATATCGTTATGGTTCATACAATGATATAGAACTCAATTTGCTTTGACCTAATTCATCGCATTGTACATATATTATAATGCTCGGCTTGCTTTGCATGTTAGAGGACAATTATGGTTTTATTAGCCGTTGATCCAGTGGATTAGCGAGTGGATCGCTGAGCCAGAGTGTTGCAGGTTCGATTCCCACTTGGAACAAAGATTTATGGGATTATTATAAGACAAATATCAAGGCTAAATAAGTCAAAATACCGAAATATAGGCTTTAACTAATTTCTAGTCAGATGACTGTTCGAGTTAACCCAACATATTTATTGTCACATATCATCCATGCAACGATCATTGTATTATTGTATTTTACTATAATATCTTTAAAACTATAAATTAACACATGAATTATTATTAATCGTTATGAATTCATTTAGTTATTTTAATTTGTGACTAATGAATTTATATATATGACAACCGAGGACATGCATCACTTTAGTTATTTATTAAATATTCCGTATTTTTGTAACTATAAATATTAATCATGGCAATAATTGCAGACCAGCTCAACCACTTCGCAGACTCCTTACAGCTCCTCCAATAACTGTAAGGAGATACTGGACAAGAGACTGCAAGTGCGGTGGGAGATACAGGTAAATATGCTTTGGATACTCTTTTGTATGTACTCAACTGTCTTTTTCAATCTCCTATTGTCAGCTAGGAGAAATAAAAGAGCAGTGCTAGGAGGTTTTGTTCCGGTGTTTTCTCTCACTCTCACTCTAAAATAACCAGAGGGATGCCCAAACTGGTGAATGCTATTTGTAATGAATATATAACGTTCCTTAAATGAATGTACGTAAATCGTGAGTTGATGGATGTAACTTTTACTATTTGAATTATAAGATAGTAAAATGAAACTTTTTAATTTAGATACAGTGTTGCCAGTGGCATTTAAGTTTCATTAAAATTATTTTTTATAGCTGAATAAGGTAAGTAAATAAGTAAATACATGAGTATTATGCGTATCTGGGAGAAGAAATGAGTTTAAAATATTATAATAAATACGTTTAATATGATTATTGTTCTATGTACATACATATATCTTCATTTCCTATTAATATACAGCGCCCTACTTTCATTTTTCAAGCATTTGGTAGCCAGAGATGTGGAAAGGTAAAATATATCAACAATTTGGTTATTAATTGAATCCTTTAATAATAAATAATCCTCCACACTTTTAGGTGACTGACCCTTTTAAGCGATTAGTTTGCTTACTACAATGAAAGTCCCTGAAATCAAGTCGATGAAATTTAAGCATATTATGATTTTATTAGTAAATATAAACAAAGTAGTATAAAATCAAGTAACTAAAGCTATATAAATATTTTCGAAACGTAAAAAAAATTCGGTGCTCTCTGCCTATCCCATACCAATAACAATATCGTTGATGTGTCACCGATAATCGAAATAAAAATAAACCCAAATGTCGTTACACGTATTAAGGATGTTTATTTCCTTCCAGGGCGAACAAGTCCAAATCACTCTGGCAGCTCGTCTGCGGAAGGAACAGTACATGGCCTTCGGGATATCTGGTGCTGAAGGCAGAGCGGCCATGCTCGGGGCGGACGTGGTGGTCGCCTACTGGGACAACAGGTTCGTATGGCTGCACCTGGGCAGATTCTAAACCAGCTGACAACACTATTGACGCATGTCAAAACTACCCAACATTCGAAATGGTTTTGTATTGTACACATCGTGGATGTTATTTACTATTCTTCATACACGTACATACAAAAACATCATCTATATCTCTTAGTCATTTGTGGGTAATGGTATGAATTTGCCGGTCGTGTCAGGTCGAACCAGGGCCGGGTGTCGGACTACAGCATCAGCCACCTGGCGCAGTGCGACGGCGAGCGCGGCGTGTGTCCCGACGCGCGCCTCGGCGGCAGCAACGACGCCGTGCTCGGTGCGCGCCCCTTGCCTTGCTCATGTTGGCTTTTATGATAACCTGCTGATGCTCATTTAGCATCTTCGATTTATTTCATTGAATCTTTCTCATGTTAGATTTTACGTTAATCTGTAGGTACAACGTTAGCATCTTCGATTTCTTTAAC
>DWME01006670.1:0-13389 GCA_018244795.1 Parelbella ahira ahira | reverse complement strand
GAATATGGGTCTCCTCTCATATTGAGAGGGTCAAGGCCATAGTCTGCCACGCTGGCCAAGTGCGGGTTGGCAGACTTGTCTTGTTGGCGTGTCTTGTTTATACGTTATTATTAATAATTGGCATTATCTTATATCATATTCACTCTGTTTTATCAGCTACTTCAAATTATCATTAACGTCGACTGGTAGAAAATTGGACAAATGACGGACAAATAGTTAGATTCTTGAAATGCTCAACAACGTATCTGTCCAAGAGAAGCAAAGCTAAGTAATCATATATACCTAATACTCGTAAAGCATTTCGGCAGCGGGCCCCGCGACCTGTTACAATCAGGACGTCCTATTTTTCAATCGGCAACCTTGCAACACTATTAAAGAAACATTCACTGCGGGTTAACGAACTTACAACCAATATTTGACCCAACCTTTGCCCGAACATAAACAAGCTTTGTTCACGTCCAGCCGACACAACAAACGTTTGACCAAATGTATGTAACCAACATCCCTTGATAATATCTCTAACACCATATTACGCGCAGTCTGACACTCGAGCGGCGCTCCTCAAAGAAGCTAGCCACGCCCATTTCCGTGTGTAAGTACAGCTTTTGTCCGTTGAATTTATTATAAGCTTAAAATTAGTAATATGCTTTTAAATATCGCTCTGTACAATTGATAAATTAATATTAAAAATCCTTTTTTAAATCAATTTAATTCATTTTTAAAAAAGAAAATGGCTGATGAAAGAGTGACTAAACACATATATGATGCGAATGTTGATGGAGGCAGGTATAAATAGAGACCAAGGCTCACCTACTTTGATCAAATAAGTTAAGATCTTACTGATGAGAGAACTAAAAGTTTCCTTAATCGACGTGCATGTTTGAAGAGAGTGACTTTCAAAGAAACACAGCAGGTTTGTAAAAATTGAGATATTTGGCACTCAAAATCAAATAACAAAGTTGAAGTGCGAAGCTTATTACCTTCGCCTCATTTCAACAATTTCCAGAAATAATAAGTAGGAAATAGATTAAAATAGCTAAATTTATCCATACCAGGTAAGTCACAAAATGAAAGTGAAATTTCAAAAAAAAAATACAATTGATTGTTGCGTGTTGACTTTGATTTATGAAACACACTGAACAATTGACTTTAAACTGACAGAACGTCTTATAAAAATCACATAAATGGGTGATTTTGAACCTTAACCCAATAATAATAAGGTCAATATGGCATATTTAATTTGAATAAATCTCGTCTCCATTTATAAAAAAAAATATTATTATTTTGAACATAATCCAAGTGATTCAATATTAGGGTGCCACCCGACCGGTGCGAAATCCGAACATGGATCGCCCGTTGATAATTTGAACAATGAGTGTACTATTGTTGACTTTATGGCCATTATAACTTTTTACGGTTTAACAAGCTCGTATTTTTACTTATCTCGTTTCGCGAATTGTTATTGTATGTTTTTGCGAGGGGCGCCGCTACCCTTAGCACGGGCATCCCCACTTGCGGCCGTAATCCGACAGGGGTGTGACAGAGCTTTAAATCGCATAATTTTTAACGCCGTATTTCCTGAATTTTATTTTTTCCTGTTTTCTATTATATTTTTCCTTAATTTTCAGAACGTTCACGTTTTTGACTTATTTCTTTTTTTTTGTGCCCCTTATTGTAACAATTTGAATAAATATAGTGTGCAAGAGTAATGCTGTCAAATGCAGCATTTTAGAAATAAAAAATATTTCTGTAATATTATTATAATAGGTAATTTAAAAAAAGTAACATTTCGCCTGTAGTCCCCGAAGAGGTAAACAAAGGAGCGTAGTACGCTCCCACGTTTCACCAGTTATGTTTACATCCCATTATAATGTTACGTTACGTTTTCCAAAATAGAAATTTTACATTGACCCGTCAACAAAACCCTTAACATGCGAACAAACCATCAAGCGAAATCGAACCGAAAGCGTATCACGTATTACTGAAAGTGTGTCATTACTCCCATGGCTCCACTCAGATATATTATTGACGTCAAATTCATATTTACCACTCACCCACAGTACACAGTTCAAAATACACAGTATCACGAAAATGTACGTTTTATGTAGAGTCACTCATAGAAGTGTCTGTTCAAACCCATTCTATGTCGTTTTGATCTATTGTTAATGTTATAGCATAAATTGAGCGTAAGTCCGGTCGGTAGATGAAACACGACCGGTATGTAAAGCTGGAGAGATATTTGGTACTCTTTGCCTACCCTACAAGGGACCTGACTTAACAATATAATAACATAAAATACAACAAATAAAATCGTATTAGTTCACCGACACTATATTACTAATATATTGTTATTACAAACTAACAGACGCTTCAATTTGTATATATATTCACGTATATAGATAACAATCAAATTGTATTGTTTCATGCTGCCATGTAACGTGCCGTCTATGATGACCTTTGTATAGAACAACATCGGTCTATTTCGAAATTGGTTTCATTTGTCGAAAGTTATCTGTCTATATTCTATAATAATACTGTAATGGGTAAATGGCGACATGTATGTATGTGTATTTAATAGAGTTGTTTGTGTGTTTTAATGTGTACGAGTGTGTGTGCATTTACATGTGCACACATATATATGTTTACATGGCAAAGTAACAGGAAAGAGACCCCGAGGACGAAACCTCAGACGATGGATTGACTAAGGCAGGCACTCGGAACATCACTCCGTGATGGTCTAAATAGTGCTGAAGTCAGGGCTAACTGGAGAGACGCTATTAAGAAATTGCTGACGCAAAGGAGCCAAGATCGCCTGCAGTGAGGAGGTCGAGTCACGAAAAAGAAGAATGTGTACACAGAGACTGTGGTTATATAAGGTTTTTTCAACTTTGCATCTATTCAACCACACAGCCTCCATAACATAACAGTGACTAGGAACAGATGACGCAGTGACATGACGCACATAATCTCTGTTCGTATATCCTTACGTGCCAACATCATTTTAGCATAACTCCTTGCTATTTAACCGACATTCTGCTATTCGGGCTACAAGATTATACGAGAGGCAATTATAAAATTTGTAATTAAAAAATACAAGGATATGATATTTTTAACACACACTTATAAAAATAAATAAATCTTATAATTTTGCGATAGAAAAATAATTATTTATTGAGCCTTGAACCATGTACTGAACCTTGGCAAATTTTTAAAATATGAATGCGTTTATTTAAATTATTATTATTACTATAATATATAAACGAAAAACCGTTTCGTTAAAACGGGCAAAACCACGCGTGAACCTAGTGAATGTGTAATGGAAATAGAATTGAGAAACAATAGCCCAATTCGAATACCCAAATCAGATAGCACAACACAAAATCAATTATGTTACGTGGATATTGGGCGCTTGTCAACAGCAGGAAAGAGACTCGTGAAAAGGTTTACAGGTATCACCGTAAGAGATAAACTATATCGTTATTTACATTGAACATATCGCTCATTGGCAACTAGAGTGTAATATCTCAGAAACACTCTTTCAAAAAACAGTTTAGAAAATTTGAAATCATAATTATTCCATATCTATTATAATATTATATGACTTCCATGACTATTCCATAGACTATTCCATGATATACTTTATTAGTCATAGAATAATTATGATTTTAAACTTTCTGAACTGTTTTCTAAAAGGAAGTGTTTTTGATATATTACAGTTTAGTCGTAAAAGAGCGATATATTAATCGTACCCACCCGGCTGATAAACTGCAGTGATATATATATAAATTTATACTTACATGGACATTTTCTTAAACATCCTCACACAGGACCAACATTTGTGCTAATCATTCAATCTTTTGTCCTGGCGGAAATCGAACCCACCGCACCGATTCCGCAATTAGGATAATCACTGAACCAACTACTGAGCAAATGCACAAAGCAAAACCCAGAACCGTTACACATTGCCGATTGGTTTTTAATGGTTATATTAGCCACACACGTTAAGACGGAGCATTCCTACATAGTGTTCAATAGCTATACGTCAAGTCTAATACTACAAAGAAAAAATAATTACTGTACTAATTTGCCAATTAATCACATCCAATTAACAATATTTAATCTATTTCCATTTGCGATCGTTCAATTTTTTTTTACTCAAACTCGAACACATTATTTGCGAAAGTTACATAACCCTATAACGCTGTAGGCTTAACAAGAGCGTGTATGTTATCGATGGGGTATTTATAACCACCATTGCGCCACTGTATGGCGATAATGGTCGATTTTTTATCTTGCCGGGTGTTTTCGAACATTTTTCAGGGACCGTTTGATCCGTGCCGACGTAATTGCCCTTTGTACGTGAAAATTGTTGTTGAAACTCACACCGCCCCGGTCGTTTTTACCCCGAACGGTTTGTGGAAATATTAGATAGTGGATAGAATTGCATGGTGTGTTGATGTTATCATTGGCCGCGGTCATATTGTCCATTGTAGTGAAGTGTACACTTTTTTACTTGTAAACATTTAAGTTTATTGCTATATTGTAGAAAAACGTGTTTGACAACTTATTTTACATGACTAGAAGTGCATTTATAAAAATACCGTACAATTATTATAGTTATCACGATAAATGTGCATTAGCATATCGCTTACGTATACCAAGTACCCTATCACTCCACGAATCGAAACATGACAACGCAACCACTGCTGCTTAGCATCAGAAATATGTAGTGCGCAGACATATCTTACAAGACTTAATAAATTTTACATAGAACAATTAATACCTTAATCCATTCTCATAATAGCATTTGGTCAACTGCCACGCTGACGGTGTGGACGTAAAGCGAAAAGAAAGTAAGAGCCTGATCCGTCGTAACATAACACAATAATCCGGTTACGTGTAGTTATAACCGGTTACAGCCGGTTATAAGGAGTTACGCGCGGTAATAACAGGTTATATCCGGTTATAAGTAGTTAAGCGCGATATACAGGCGCTCGTAAATTTTACGTGCGCCAATATCGTGTTGAAGGAACGTCGTGTACCGCTTGTTCGGTTAAATTGAACACAGGCTTGATCAACATGCTCGTACGAACTGTACTAACGGAGTGACTGCGACAATTTTATACAGACATACATACATGTGTTCCAGTACAAGAACAAGATATTGTGCCGTATTTTGAAATTTGCCCGATGTGTGGCAAATAGGCTCATCACCTATTCCAAAATGGGACATAAACTTAACTAGTGAAGTGTGGGAGTGTACTACAGTTCACTGTCTTCCCTCGACGTGATGTTATGTTTTTATTTTAAAGTTTATTGATATGTCTAGGCCATTGTAAGTCACATTTGACGTTGTCTCTGTTGAAAAGGCCTTGAACTGCTACATCGTTTATATTATCATACTACTCAGATCGAGTCAAAAGACTGTTGTATTGTATTCTATACAATATTCATTGGGATTGTGTTAAAATCAACGTTCGATTTTTAAAATTTTATTTGTTAATAACAACCCTATAGTAAGTGAATTAATTTAATAGAAAAAAAATTAAACCGCAGCGCAACTCTATTCTATACCGAATCCCTATTCCACGTCGGTGTCCCTATTCCATAACTGTATCGTATCTCGATCGATTAGTCATTCCGCGCGACAGATGGCCGGCCCAATCAGCCAGTAATGAGATCCTCGCATTGTGTCACCGTGTGATTGGGGCGACAAATGACTGTTATAGATTGGCCTCGAATATGTGACACACATCTATAATAGCAGGCTCTGTGATATTGCACTGCTGGTAGCGAGACACAGAGTGCTCAAATTTGGGCTTTGTGTTCTATAACCATTCGTCAGTAAAAGGTATGAAATTACAATGTAGGGTAGAATGCAAAGGGGGCTAATGGTATGTTATAAATATTAATTTAACGCAAAAATTTTGAACTATTTATCGTTCTTCAGCAACATCGAAAAAACGCCGAATTGATGTTTTTAGTATAACGTCACCCCAGGTCCCTGACGAGGCAGGCAGAGAGCACCAAACGTTAAATATCGTACCTTACAAATCTGATGTGATTTTTCTTCATTGATCACTGTCTTTATACACGCGTGTCAGGTTCGGAGACTCCCGACTCCCCACCAGCAAGAATCTGACGTATTTATTTATTAACACAGAATGTCAACGCAAGCATTTTCTTTTATTCAAACATATTGAACTGTCTGAAGTAGTATAGTTAGAAATTTCTAAACATACATATCGCTCTTGAGATACGTATACGTTTACTCCACACTTTTACATGAACATTTTGCTTATGTCAACTTGGTTTCCCTTTCACTTAAACACTAACATTTGTTTCATCACACTGAGAACTTACTGTGATTTAATTTACGTTGATATTAAATTTACAATTGTTAAATTTCGTTTCGTCGATAAATACTTCAATTTGAATAAAATGAGTATTAAAACATTGTTTCACATTTATGTCGACATTTACGTCGATTCAATTGTTAGCGTTCCTTTTGAGAAATTATTAACGTGTTGCTTACCTCACTTCATTGTTTTTGAAATTTTCTAATACTAAATACGATCGGAATAGCCTCACCCCCTATTCCATGGTCGGACGTACGACATCACTATTGAAACGTGGAGTGCATTGCAATTCTTTGTTTACCCCTTTGGGGTATCTCAATATGATGTTACGTTGTATCCCATAGCATCGCACTCACCCAACATCGTTCCTCTTTCAGCTATCGGGATTGAAAAATACATGAGTGAAGCTATATTCTCGCTCGCCTGCTAGTAGTGAGACAACAGCCGAATATGTTTTTCCCATCTCATTTCAGCATCGCGATAACATAGCGGGTTGAATAATGAATGTTTCGTCTCGTGTAAACAAATCGTGTCGTTTTGTATCGTCGCGTCTCCAAACATCGGCCGCGTCACGTCCATACATACACATATCTCATAATAAAAGTACCTTCCTCACCGAAAGAAAAATGCGAAATTTTTCATAGAACATAGAACAAGTGTGTTTTTATTCTGATGTCATTTTGTCTTTACATACTTAGATATAATCTTTGAAATTACTTTGAAATTTTGGAGTATTAAATTGTAGATCATTGTTATTTGTCCTTGAAATGAACCAAAATCATTATCGCAAAATGGGTTTTGTGAAAGGGAATTCCTGTTGGAAGCGTCTTCAATTGAAAAATGTAACACGTCTTTAATCTCCGAAGAGGTAGGCAGAGGAGTGTAGTACACTTTCACATTTCACCAGTTACTTTCAAGTCCCATGGAATAGGTGGTGAGTACAGGTGAAGACTCGTAAGTCACTAATAGATTTCCTAAATTAGAAAAATCCAATAGTACCCGACCCGGGATTTGAAGCCAGGACCTCCCGAACAACAGTCGCGCTTGCAACCACTCGTCCAACAAAACAATCAGACGACGAGGCAATCTTCAATTAAACTTGGCTTTGTATGCTCTAAAACGATGCAATATTTTTTGTTTCTTTCAATTCACTTTTTACTTGTTACTCGTAGTTTCAATTAAATCGCTAATGCAACGTTAATTTAAGTAATAAATATGACTCTTAGTTCTGTAGCTGAGGTAATCAATCATTCAAGTTTTATGGCTTTGCAGTACGATTCATCTCTCACTGCTACTATTCTTCTACATTAACGAAAAGCAACTTATAACATGGTAATAATAATTTACGTCACAGAAACTGTAGTGATACTGAAATGATAGTCGTTTCCGCAGTAATGGTTAGACAATTAAGATAGATAAAATATATTCGTAGCCGATTAAGTTGGTACAATTAGTGAGTGCGACAACAATTCTAAAATAACAACAACAGTCACTTGAACCTCTATTGTCTCACACACAATTGTTTCATTAGTTTCTAAGCATATAATAATACCTATTATTCTCCCTATGTCTAAAGTGTATTTATTTAAACTTTGAACAGAGACAGTCAACTATTCTATGTACTATTCGTCTCTTGTATCCCTGTTATATCTCGGTCAATTCATCAAAATAATTGAACCTAAGCATTCAACTCAACCTAAGCATTCAACTAACATCAGAAATAGGCACTCGAATTTCTTACAAAATAATACGAACCTTCATGAGGACTTCAATAAAAGTGGAAATATATTCGCCAAGAACGTAGCCGCGAATAACTCTACCACAGAGAAATAGGCGTGTTGATACCTATTCGTACAGTTACAGGTAGGTAGATCAACGAAATAATTCACACGAGCACAGGTGTACGAAACAGTTGGAAAGCGACGGCCCTTTACGAACGCAGTAACAATGTTTGCACGGTATCGATACTGTGTTCACTATCAGTCAGAATCGTTACACTGACGATGACCGATAAAGTATCGATGTTTGACGCGATGAAAACGTTTTGTTTTGCTCTATACTCGTATGTAGGTTTGTAATGTTTTGGTTATATTTTTCTGCCATGTTGATCGAGTTTGTTACAAGTGCGATTAAAGATCGAGAGGCCTTGAATCGTCGCCCAGATCGGGTACTATTGGATTTTTGTATCTTGAAATTTCTAGAAGTGTCTCGGAGAATGGATTTATGCCCGATGCATGGGTATAGGCGCACTACCCGTTCCATAGTGGGATGTAGTTCAACGTTACTGGCGAAACCTGGTAGTATACTATGTACATTGCTCTGCCTACTTCTTTGGGGATTAGAGGGGTAATGTTACCTTTCTTACGTTGTTATACGAATTACTATAACATCACGCCTAAATTTTCCCGTATTGGTAGGCAGAGGAGTGCAATACTCCCACTTTTCACCAGATATTTTATGCGAGTATGTATTCAGAAATTTGTATAGTATAGTCTCTGCAATTTGTGATCAGATGGCGATTGTTGATTTTCCCAAAAGTATTTTTAACATAACCCAATGTTACGCCTGAATTTCCACAATGTGGTAGACAGAGTATAGTACGCTGCTGCGTTTCAGCAGGTTTGCTATTCGGCCTTCCGTGGAATAGAGGATGAGCCTATTGACATGCACGGACATAAATCCAGTCTCCAGACTACTACTGGAATTTCAAGTTCGAAAACACAAATATTATTTAGCACGACCGAGATCGAACCCAGAATCTTTTGCTCAGCCATCACGCTTGCAACCCCTCGACCAACGAGGCAAAGCCATCGAGTTTATTACATAAAACATACATAATACATACATAGAACTTGAGCTAACAATAAAACGCAGTGAACTTGTATGACACGAATTACGCACTCATGAGAAATAATAAGTAGTGAAGGACCTTCGAACAATATTTACCCTACAAATAGTCCAGTATCAGTTACAGAAATCGTTACACGCGTCGTCGACCGATAAAATGGCGATAACGAAACGATATCACAACGATAAAGCTGAGGTTGGTTGCTTGTTGCGAAATACGTTGGCTTGAAATAAAAAAAAATATTTTAGTGCATTTGTGTACAAATTAAATCGACATTATCAGGCATTTTAAGTCCACTGCTGAACATGGGCCTTCACTGAAGAATTTTAAGCTATAATCACGCTGGGCATGCGGGTTGGGGATAGCAGAGCGCAGCTCGCACTGCCTACGCTGCTGCCTGTAAGCGACTTAAAGTATCTATACTACTATTTTGTAGTTTCCGAATGCCAGGGCTAAAAAATTCATTGTTGATTCCCAATGTTATTGTGTTAACATCTACATTTATACTATAGGTGACAATGTCGATATGATGTTAATTCAAATTCAGGTGTGACGACATCATCAAGGCAATCGGTACGTGAGGTAATTGTCAATAACATAAAGCTTACCATGATCTGTTAGTAGTATTATATCTTTGTGTAGATATTTATAACTGTGTTTGATTTCCAATGTATTAAAATGATCATTAGAATAAAGTAAATTTTTGGAGGGGATATATTTATTTCCTTCTACAATCTGGGGGTATATTTCCATCATCTTTATGTAAATGTAAAACAATATAAAAAAAATCTAGTACTACAATGAATCTAATTTTATCAATATTACGAGAAAATAACGTTTTTTATTGAGAATACTGTAAAGTTTTATAATCGATATTCCGTCATTTATTCATTGATTGATATGTTTATTCATTCGTGTTATCTGCCGTTAGTGATGTAGAATCCATCAGCCCTTAACGTAAAGAACGTAATAACTGAAAATAAAACCTCACACAGAACATGTTCTGTGTTCCGGGAGCCACATTTTTTTGCGAGAAAATCGTAACTTTCAATAAAAACACAGCGCAGAAATTTGTATTCAACTCAGTGGAGTAGTTATTGAAGAACAACTTACACCAGTTCTAACTTGTTCCGCTACAAAGCAACAAACTATAGTGAGCGATGGTAAATAAATAACGCGAATTGACATACGTAACATCAGGCCTGCGACCCCCGAAGTGGTAGGCAGACTCGTAGGCACACTCGAAACGTTTACGTCCCACAATGGAGTAGGAAGTAAGCCCTCTTTGCTATACACTAGGCATATATCCAGAATTCGAGCCACTACTAAACATATTCTACCATGTACTACTAAATTGATATAAAATCAATGAAGATTTTTGACATAGTTAATAATTTAATTAAATATTTGTAGTTGATTATTATTAGTAGCGTCCCTGTTTTGAATAAATATAATATAGAGAATGAATTGTTAAAGTATTTATTTAATAGTTCATTTAGTACAAAGAAATAAATTCATCAGTGGAACTTATTAAATTTAATGTATTTCAAAACACATTATTCTTGGTAAACAACAATTATTTACAGACTAAATAAACGTCAAAAATACATATTATTGTACATTTTACTGCTATTTCCAGATTTTTTTACGTGCTGTTTCTATCGTTTATAGTTACTCTTTGATAATAAGACTCGAACGTACCTCGCACGGATCGCGTGAAATCCCCAAGGATTTTTTCTTTCCCGATATTTCATAGTTACCGACAACATGTTGTAGTGCCCCAGCGGTGTAGAGAGAACTGCTTTGTATGATTTCGCTGTTCTCGTCAGATTCTTAGGAGTTGTACCGGTTACGATTTATTCGATGATTAAGCAAAACACGTATTATTATTATAGAGAAGCTAGAGAGCACTTAGTGTCAAATATCTCTACCCTTACAGGCCTGACGTGGTCCCTCTGCGCTCTTCACACTTGATACATGAACGTTGATTTTGGAGACTTACGACTACCGCATTATATTGCCATATATTAAGTACGAACTTTAGACTTTAAGTAGTATTTTATTGCACAGCAGTTTATTACGAATACGATGTGTTGGTAGTTCTGTCTATCACCAATCTTGCTGCCATAATCGAACTCCAGTCCTTGTTATCAGTTGCGACACGATTGTTGACATAGGCCTCCGTCGCTGGGAGATGGGAACAGTGGCGGTCTGTTTCTGGAGCACACGTGGGTTACTTTGACACAAAGGGTTTCTTGAAGCAACGTTTATTTTGGCTAGAATTATTTAGTGCCTGGTACCTTAGAATAAGGGTGTGTTCACACGTTTTTAATGATCTCTTACAATAGGCCTGTGTTCTCTCGTTTTTCATGGCCTCTTTAGTTGTGCTATGATTTCGTATAATAAATGCAAATAAATATTTCTCTCTCTCTCAAAATATAATTTCCAGTCAATTGTTCGATAAATAACTGATTTTCAATATAAAGAAGTTATTTCGCACAAAAGTTGGAAAGACTGGTTTTTATGTTAATAATGTTCTATACGTGCAATATTGGATTGTTTAAAAATATTCTTTATTTGAATGCGATGTACGTACATACGTACATGAATAACGCTAACATTATTTATAAAAAAATGTTTGTACAATTATCTTATCATCTACATTATACAATTAAAGCTAGTAATGTATGCATATGTTAACGGTAGATTATATAGCTGCCCTTGTTCATAATTGAGTTATCGCATTTGAATACAGGCGCTACTGAACCCAAAGCGCTCGGAACGGTATTAAGCGGGATACCTATTAAATAACCGTTCTGCGATACGATACAGAAATTATTCATGAAGGAATTAATTTCATACAATCCCAAGGTAGGTATATTATTGATGGCTCGGTTTATGTTTCAAAATGGAGAGCTGAGCTCAGTCTGTAAGGAAAATGGTATTTCTTCAATGCGACATAATAATTTTTTTTATTACAGTGATACCTCAATAACAGAAAACTGTATATAGCTATAGTGTTGTCTAATTGATTTGCTAAAGATATGTCCTTGCAGAATGAAATAATTACAATAAATGTTATATATACCCCATAGCGCTATGACTGACACAAAGTAAACATTGTAACGAAATCTGCTCACAAAACTTAGCCATAATGTTCTCTAAGGGATGTGAAGTCTGCCAACACACACTTGGCCAGCGTGGCAGGCAATGGCCTTGACTTATTCTGAGAAAAAACCCATGTGATGGAGAACTAATTTATAGGTATTAGATTAAACTCATTGCTAGGTGGAGTGACGATATACGCAAAGTGGCCGGCAGTGGTTGGATGCGAAGAGCTGAAGATCGAGCTCAGTGACGTGCCATTGGTGAGGCCTGTGTCCGGCACTCGACGACGACGGGTTGATAAGAATTATGAGATTAATCTGTTTGTCAGTGTGTTTCTGATATTAGAATTTAAAATATTTCTGCATTTATTTAGTACTACCCTCTTTTACTGTACGTTCGTCGTTGTCAGTGATAGGTAAAGCAAACTGTGAATCATCACTTTACTCGTCTCGTTGGATTAATGGAGCATGGTGGTATTTTTGCTGTCGCTACATTGAAACAATCTCTGATACTGTTCAATTTATTTGTAGAGATATAAAAGCGAACTTAAAACAAATAAGCGATTATATTATTTATGGAACGGAATGACTTTAGTTCAGATCTAAATCGCGTTAGGATTAGAGCAATGATTAGCAGTAATATGACTTCGTAGTCTATCTCGGCTTAAACTGATTAACCCAGGGCTCAGATTAAGACTCAGATTCGTGACTCCAATTAATTGGTGCGGTTTACTTACTTGCTCATTTCTCTTAGAAATTATTGTTGGAACTCAATTGACTTCTGTGAACCCGGTGTAATTATTGTGAGCCCGTTTAATTTAGCTCGGTATATTCGTTTACGCTTAAAGGGTTAGTTCTATACATAGTATGGCTAAAACATTTCAGCAAGTAAAAATAGATATAGTGATATCGAGAAACATCAACATTTATCGTACCAATGTTGGAAACTGGTGTCCTCCCAGAATGAAGACGGCTATACTGACAGTTTGTCATATTGGCCAAATAGACCAGGGTCGATAATTTTTAAAACCAATTAAAATCGCAGTAGGATGAAACCCATTAGAAAAGGAGGGGA
>DWME01006669.1:0-13389 GCA_018244795.1 Parelbella ahira ahira | reverse complement strand
TGTACCGGAAGCTAGTCTTATTTAATTAATTAATAATGTTGGTTCATGTTTGGTTTAAAAGGTTTCCAAGCTGCAAATTAGAAACCCAAGTAAGGTCACACAACCCGTAGCTATAAAACAAAGGAGGTCTTGGGGATGGAGTGACTGTAGTGAATGCATTGATATATACTTCTTGTTTTAAAAAGTTTTCTTCATTGATAGAACAATGGAAAACGTGACTGCTTTTCGAGACGTGTTCTGGGCTCGATTTTCGGGTCGGGTACTATTGGACTTTTTTAACTAAGATTTTCTTGTAGAAATTTCTTGTGGTTGTTCGACGTGGGCAGCTACGCCCGTTGTATTGCAATAGGCTTACAAAATATAGGTACCAGGCGTAAACATTACTGATAAAATGAGGAAGTATACTAGACTCCTCCCTTCGGGGATTACAAGGCTCAAATTGTGTTAATAAGATTACTTCGAAAAATAAATCATTTTATCATTTTTTCATTTCTGAAGATGTTTACGAGTACGTTTTCGATAAGTATTTTATTTCCGGTCGTTATGGATGGTGTTTTGTGTTTTGTAAAGATTTCATTTGATAAACAAATTCTCCCCGAAACAAGTTGAACGCCGTTAGTGGATACAAAATTATATTAATTTTCCCTAATAATTACAATTTAATATGAGTGACATATTTATATAACTTGTTTCCCATAGTATCGTTTCTATTTCACGATGCTCAGTAGTTACTTCAGTTAACAAATTTAAAAGAATACTGTAACTTTTATAACAGTGCAGTGAACTAAGGCCTTACTTAAAATAATTTAGAACCTCCAGTAGGTTGTAAGTTCACGGTTTAAGCAGATATCTGATGGAAGGAGGTAAAGCTGAATGTAAATTAGTTTTCTTTAATACATAATACATATATATACATATTATAGTATCGTCATGTCGGAGATGTCTATGTCCAGCAGTGAAAACAGCAGTCATCTATAAGTATGTACCTACACATATTTAATTTATCGTAATGCAAATGGCTTCCTTTTTGAAGTTAATAATCGTTTAAGGTTTATTTATATAAACAAATATAAACAAAAAAGAAAATATTACCGTAATAATTAAAAAATAACGATGCCTCGCGGTTCGCTCACGTCAATTTCTAAACTAAATATCAAATGATTCGCCAATTGTAATATAAATACGAAGAACGGTACGTTTTTAGTTGAGAGGTTTAAAATTTATTTTACTAGAATTTTAAAACTCAAGAAAATAAAAACTAAGAAATAACGGTACATTAATAAATCCTTCCTAAACAATTATCTATAAGATCCCTTCGAGTACCTCAAAGTCAGTGGTGATAAAGCTATATTCATTTAACTTGTAATGTACTAAGTCGATAGCTTCATATGCTCAACCGTGATAGAACCACCGTTTAGAATGGCGTAGAAGGGTAGCCGCGCACAAAACATTTTGGACAATTATTATGTTCGTTCGTGTGTTCGATGTCAATAAATTCTCTTTGATAGAAGCGCTGTATTTGTATGCTAAATAATAATCATAGGAACAGGGTTTATATATTTTTTCGATATTATGCTGTTGTAAATAACATTTAAAAATTAATTGTAGATGTCTTTTTAATATCTAGACTGCCTCGTTGGTCGAGTGGTTGCGAGCGCGACAATGCCGATCGGGAGGCCTTGGGTTCAAATCTCGGTTCGGGTGCTATTGGATTTTTCTAATTTAGATTTTTTATTAGTGACTTGGAGTCTAAATCTATCCCCGGTGTGTGGCAATATCCTCACCACCTATTCCATGGGACTTGAACGTAACTGGGGAAATGTAGGGGTATACCACACTTCTCTGCCTACCCCCTCGGGTATTACAGGCGTGATGTCTTCTTAATATCCAGGTTAGGTTTCTTGTATCATTGCAGTATTGTTTACAATATTGAGTGCAGATTTGTTGTCCTTCTATAATTTAAAAATATATAAAATTATAATTATCAGGTTTTAGGCCATTAAATTTTAATTTTGTAACATAACGTCACGCTCGTGTTTCCCCGAAGTGATAAGCAGAGCAGTGCGGTACTTTTCACCCACTTTTCACCTGCTATGTCCAATGCAATAAATAATTATACCTATAAGTCGGAAATTCTCGGAAAGTTTATTTGTAAAATTTCATAAAAGTTGAGTTATTACAGAAAATTTGACAACGGATTAAAAACCAATGGTCAACCTATTGTTAAGGTCTTACTATTTTTCAAAAATGAGAAAATATTATTAACTTACATACCATATGAAAATATTGGAATTAAATAAAAATTGGACAATTAAATTCGTCCTGGTGCCGAGGTTAACGCGTACAAATGTTTAGTGAAGCAAGAACAAATACGTATTGTAAGTGCCTTATAGAGCTAAGATTGCACCATCGATGGACTATAGGAATGTTGTGTACGTGGAGTTAGAAGGTCGAGTTGTTCGAACAGATATGTATATTACTTTCGAGGGCTGAAAATGTGTTAGATATTTTGAGGACATAATTATTTTATGCTCTTAAGTTTTATAAAGTTTTAAGTTCAATTTGATTTATAGCAACGACTAATTTTAAAAGACTTTTACTTCGTTTATTTCTTGAACAAATATTGTACAAATATAATATTGGTTATAATATGTTTAACTCATGTCATTTTGTAAATTATTATTTGTTTGGTATACCTACATAATATTAAATTAATTGTAATATAACATTAGTGTTTTTGACATGTTTACTCTCAAATTTTTTTTAAAGTTTTATGTAGTTTTGTAGCGTATAGTGTTTTATTATTATGAATAGAAAAATAACATAGATTTTAATAACAAGTACAGGTCTTTCTATGATATGTCATAATCAGTATTACTCGTATATTTTTGTATAAGGAATACCTACCTATAGTAATAAAATATGTTCCAGCTTTAAATTGGCCCGATAAATGTCATATATTAAAAATTCCACAGTTACCTGAACCCCGGGGGACTACATTTCTGAGATACGTTGCAGACATTGTCATCGGGCAGCCGTACTTTATATGTATTTGTACTAAGCATTTTATCCTCGAACATATTTTACAAATATATTCTCTCAGTATATGAAAACTACATTTAAATTGTTTGTCCGCTTTAATCCTACATTGCCCGTTATGAATATAAAATATAATAAAAATTATTAAATTAATTAATTAAGGAAGGTTTACAAAGATGAAATTCGATAACTACAAATCCGCGCTTGAATAAATTATTACGCAAATTAATTTCGTACCGAATTAAAATAATGGAAAAATGAGCACTCAAAATATGAATATTTAAACTTCGCATCACTTTCTAATTAATATGCTTGATTGGGTTGAAATATAACCTGAATGTTGTTACGAACGACTAAGTTGAGTTCGTAACGAAAAAGAAAACTGATAAATGGCGTCACAATTGTTATTCAGTTTTAATTATTCATTTGCAAGGTATCATAATAAAGTCCATCGTTTGTTTCGTCTGTATAAGTTATAAATAGCATTGGAGTTTTACATGAATACATATATGTAGGTATATGGTAAGTTATCTTCAAGTCTGATATCACCGAGTATAAGAATATGATCCCAAGATAATTATTTATTAAAGTTAATTGAATCTTTATTTGTTAGGCAATTAAGCAAAAGGCTCACCAGGGCTTGTTAGGCAAGTAGGTAATAGACTCGCCCACTGGAGAGCCTATTGCCAAACAACAGGTGTTAAATAGAAATCCTAAGTTATAAAAATTCGATTGTACGCGATCCGGAAATCGATCCCAGGGCCTGTCGAACATCAATCACATTTGCAACCACTGAAACGACGAGGCATTCAAAACCACTCTTATTGTCTTATTAGCCAACTTAATTGAAATAGAACCATATGTGAATTCTATAGTAGTATGTAAAACAAAACGGCGCAGAATACGATTTACAATTCATTTTCCCGATTGTACTCCGCTTTGAGGTCTGCTTAAGATATCGTTCGCAGATGTGTACCGTAACCGCCCTCAGCGGTGGAAAAGTTTAATAGATTTCAATACAAAGGAACTAATCGCCGTACGACCGCTTATTTATCTTATTTCAGACGCAGACACCCATTGTGCACGACAAATTGCAGTGTCAGGGCACCCCCGCGTGTACATATATATGTTTAAATCGTACTCAGCTATTCCGAACGATTGCTGATATCAAAAGTTGTAATAGGTTTATTTGAATGTCATCCAAATGTTCTAGGATCAGTGTTCGACAGTTTTACACGAATAATTTACGCACATGTTTGTAGTTTTAATGGTATTATTTGTCTTAATAAATTCGCGTCTGTATTTCGATTCTTATTTATTATAGTTTTTATAGTTTGTTTTAAAACTATTTAATCGTATGTGTTCCATGTTTAAATTTTGTTATATTGATACAATTACAAGGCGTTGTTCGGCAGAAAAGTAGATCATTATAAAGAATTATTATCGCTTCAGTACTGCCAACGAGTCACGTCTCAGAATGAAATGAGAAGCAAACAACCCTGCTATAGAGACGTATTCGCCTATTGTATAATATTATTTTTATGAGTGTCTCGTTGGTCGAGTAACGACTCGATCGGCAGTCACGCTTACAACCGCAAGCGCGACTGCCGATCGGAAGGTTCTGGGTTCAAATCCCGGGTCGAGTGCTATTAGATTTTTCCAATGTAGAATTTCTAGTAGTGACTCGGAGTCTGGATCTGTGACCGGTGTATGGCACCCATCGGTGCAGGCTCACCATCTATTCCATGGGACTCAAACGTAACTGCTGAAACGTGGGACTGTACTGTACTCCTCTGCCTACCCCTTCGGGGATTACAGGCGTGATATTACGTGTATACAGTGAACCACAGTGTCGTGGATACAACGTATCGTATTACAGGGCGTAGCGCTAATCACTGCTTCCACGGTTGTACGTACATTGTGTATCTGTAAAGTGAGTATGACATATTATCCACATCAGTACACGAGTACTATCACACGCCCAACACTAGCCCGCACAGACGATTATATAATAATATTACAAATTTTATAGCAATGATATTGATTTAGGAATAATAGTGGATATTTCGTTATTACATTAGTCAGTTATATGCGGACCATAACGTAATATATTGCACGACTTGTACAATATCAAGGAAAATTTATTTCCTATAATACATGTCCGTCAGTAGTGATTAGTTTTTGATAACGGTAATTTCAATTCGGTCCATGTTATTTTTGCGAGGAAATTGCAAGTGCATACAAATCTTTTTCCGAAATTGTTTCATCGTTCGACGAAGGTTAAAGTAAATTATAAGATCCTTCCATTGTTTTCTGAGCCATCTCGTGTGATTGTCATGATCCGGCCCGTCGAACAACGAGTTCCTTTTAAATTGGGAGTTTTTAATGCCATACAATGAGTGACGATATACGCAAAGTGGCTGGCAGTGGTTGGACGCGAAGAGCTGCAGATCGAGCTCAGTGGCTGCCATTGGAGAAGCCTATTCCAGCAGTGGACGGGAGTAAGTTGATATTGACGTTGATTATGATAATGTGTGCCATACAACCACACCACAGTTTTAGTTTCAACATTTAGTGTAGTAGTGCTTACAGAAGTAGTGTTTACATATGTAACAATAGGTTTATAGAAATTGTTTTGTGGAATAAAAGCTATTTAAATATCCTTTAACTGAGAAGGAAGCTGAATTTTTTTTGTATGTTAATATGCATTAGTTTGTTTATTTTAAACACGCCATTGTTTAACACCGTGTGCAGATTCGATCTCGATTGCTGTTTTGTAACAGTTCATTATTTAGTTAACAAAAATAAGAAATAGGTATAACAGCATGCAGTTATTTGGTGTTAATTCTCTTTATTTAAAAACTCGCTAACTTTTTATTGAAGGGATATTGTAATTTAAAAAAAAAAGCTTTTATTGTCAATAGAGACATTTTTAATTGTGATAGGCCAGCGTTTGGCTGTTAGCCTGTATTCGTTTTTCAAAACGTATCACTCATTCCTACAAGTAACATACTAACACGCACATAGATTATATAAGTGAACAAATTAGTTCCTTATTAGATAATCATTTAACGTCATCGCGTGACTAACAAATTGCATTGTTCACAATGTGGGAAGCGTATCTGTGGCAAAAAAAACTTGGCGTTTTGCAAAGAAGCTGAGCAGCTCTTTACACGGTCGGGTTATCCGTTGACGTCGGTCTCGGCGGAGCGACGTGCCCAGCGGCTCAACGCGGTTGAGTGCCGATACGCGATACGGTATACTCAACCTCAAAGCAAACCATGAGATAGTGCAACTTTTGTTTTCGAATATAAAACCAATCTTACATATAATTAATTGTAAAATAATGTGTAGAGCTGTTAAAAACCTCTAATTTCTAATACGTTACATAAATTTTTAAATTTTCCACAACGATTCATTAATAATACCCATGCCTAAATGTGCGTTTACAAAAAATGGTATTCGAAAAAAAATTACCTTAATACCAGAAATATTAGAATTTGTAGAATCATATCGAGACGGGACTGTTTTGAAATAGTTGTGGGTAGTTAATTAATATTTAAAAATTATTCATAAGCAATACGATGATAAGACTTTATGTGAAATACAATGTGCATTAAATAAAAATACGTCTAAAATTACCGTCGTTAAAACTAACCTGACAGTATTTGCACGATAGCTCACATCAATATTTCAAAACCATCTTCACTATTGGTTTTCGACTACCTACTCTATGTATGGTCGTACGCAAATAAAGCTCGCAGTTCGTTGAACCACCCCTCAGTTTAACTTTACTATTATTGAATATAAAAAAGTTGGACCAGCGAGCGCTTCGAATCACTCTATTTCTGCATTCATAATTCCGCTTACGTTCATAAAGTTTGATTAATTGACAGAGAACAAGAGTTTATTTACATTAATTTTAAATTCTCGTTAAATTAAAACATTACTGTCGTAGGTACTGACGTCACCATTATTCGAATTACATAGTTGCTCATTATTTAAACATTCACTTCTTTTAGATTTAGACATTTATTTGAATCATCATCATTATCGTCATCAACCTCATCATCATCATCATCATCATCGTCATCATCAACATCATCGTCAACATCTTCATCATCATCCTCAACATCATCATGATCATCGTCATCATCAACGTCATCATCATCATCATCATTATCATTATAATCATCATCATCATCATCATTATCAGCCTATGACTGGCTGATAGTGTGTGTGTGTGATTGTAGTTGATATATTACGAAGTAGGTAATGCAATTTATAAACACCAAGAAATTATTTCCATTGAATTATATTAGTAAGTAGTACCTAAACAGATATGAACAAATATTATAAAAAAATAGTTGGTATTTTTTAGTGTCTAATTTATTCAAAAAGTTAGTTTCAAAAAGGGAAGCTGCTTGAAATTGCTTTAGAATTCAGTAATAATATAAATAGCTTGCAGTATAAACATTTTCTAGTCTTTCTGTCTGAGCTAGTACGGTTTCATAAAGAGTGCATTTACGCTACATTGCATTATTAACAAGGGAGAGTTATTCACGACTTTGTTCATAAGATATTTATAAATTATAGTCTTGGCTTTTATTATTGCGCTGTACTAAGCATTCTATTAAAAATACTTCAGAATCACTGAAATGTTACGGCGTCTTCCCTTGGCCAGAAATAGTTTTTCTATTCAGCGGCTCTTTGATACGGCACGGGGCAATGTTTCAAAGGCAACTAATGAATATCACAAATTTATTAAACATTGTGTCAACTTCTCAGAGCAATATGTCAGTTACAGTACCATTTCTATTAACCTATAGAATACGAGTCTTGTATTTTCATTCAATGACGGATTCCATTTCCGCAACGGAAGTCGCACAGGTGGCTTCGTCCGCGATTAAGCTATTTCTCATATTTCCTATCGACGTCCTGTTACATGCATGTTTTCTGTTAGTTACTAGTTCTGTCGCCCTAGTTTAGTTTAAAAGCCTCAGGTACCTTGTAATCTTGGTACCTTGTTGTCCGAATTGTAGTTATCAAAATAAATTTTGATTAATTATTTCATAGAAACCGTTAATTTCAAGGAGATATATGTATTTAGTACAGGCTTACCATAGTACCTTAGACTTAGTACCTTGGAAATTAATATTATTGCCATGTAAGATCAAAGCAATGTGTAGAGACCATTAAATAGGTAATTATTTTAACGATATAATTTATTAGTACAATATGAATACAAAACTTAATGAATATTTAAAATAATGTATAAGTACATTAATTTAAAATATACAAAATAAGTGAAAAGATGTAATTTGAAAAGAATTAAGAATAAAAAAAAAACAATGTTTATTTTAATTAATCATTATTAATCGGTATATAGTGATAGCCTATAATCATTTATTATTGTTATAGGCTATCGCTATATACCCTAAAGAGTGATAACCTGAATTTCAAATAGGCTATGACACTCACTCGTGATAGCCTATTGGTTTGAAATTCAGGTTATCACTCCGGGGTCCCACGTTTAAATCCTAGCACGCATTCATAACAAATGTGTGCATTTTAATATTAAATAATGTATACGCTATGACGCTGAAGGAAAAAATCGTAAAAAAACTGAACCATCTCAGATTTCATTAACTAAAATATTTTCAAAGAAGTGTAAAGTCAGTTAGGCCACATTTGTCCAACGTAGCAGTCGTCAACCTTTCATTTGGAGAGGAGACCCGTTTCCAACAAAACGTCAGTTGACATTGGATTCAAAGGACCGGTGTGGATGGATTTCGAATTATGATGAATGTGAACTCTTTAAATGGTTGAACTGTATAACGTACATATAATAATCAGCAGTGACAAGTTATAAAAGCCTAAATAATAAATTCATCTTCTTTACAAATAACGCACTCTTAAAAAAGAAAACGTAAAAACGTTACATCACGCCTGTAATCCCCGAAGAGGTAGGCAGAGGGGTGTAGTACACCCCCGCGTTTCACTAGTTACGTTTTAAGCCACATGGAATAGGTGCCATAGGTAAGCCATTGCCGTACACCGGGCACAATTCCAGACTACGAATCACTACTAGAAAATCTGAATTAGAAAAATCCAATAGTATCCGACACGGGATTTGAACCATGGACCTCCCGATTGGCAGTAGCGCTTGCAACCGCTCGACCAACGAGGCAATCCAATGTTTAAAAACGCTTTGTCTAAAATCTCTTAATAGGTTCAGTAATTCCGTATATTTAATAAGTTGTCAATAGGAGTTGTATCGGAGCGGTCTGTTACACAGGTATGTACATATTTTTATGCGCCTATGTGAATTAAGTACTTATAGATAATGCGACTGTAAAATGATGCAGCGATTCAAGGAAAATTTAAAAAATATTTTTTAAATAGAGTTAACTAGAACGTTAAGTCATAAGCGCGTTGACCCCGAGAGGGGAAATTAAAAAAAGTGTGTTAATTTTGCATATATACGCAATGCATTAAAACAAAGAATACACATTTTATAGGCGACTATATTATAAATCGACAGGCGACGATAGAAGAAATTATGCAAAGCGCGTAAAACCATAAAATCACGTGGTGTCGGATAACGGAATGTAAATTCATTGGCGCCATCTTATGTAAATGTTTATTCACTGCTATAATATGCGTAACCGTATAATGAATCTCGACGAATACTTCGCGATAAATATCAGCCAGTTCTCGCGATTCCTTCATTAATTCTTTTTTTATTTCAAAAAGTCACGTTTGACTTTATTACAACTTTTACTTCATCATTCACGCAATCTTTTGTCTCAAAGAAGCATCCTCGAAAATATAGGCCAAATTGTAATAGTAGGAGCACCTACTATTACAATTTGGCCTATTTTTTCAAATTGTTCTTTAAGCCCGCTATACTTACTTTAAATTATAGTAAACCTTTGCTCTACATTTACATACTGCTTACATACCACGATATATACATATTTAAATATTTAGCACACCATCAGCCCTAGTTTTTGGCAAGTCTGAAATATTCTGTTATACATCTTTCAAAAATGTATTATCATATTGCGTTCAGTGATTTATGTTAGGTCGTAAATAGTGATTCATTATTTCTTAATAAGGAATGTTTTAAATTAAATTTTACTTAACAACGAATTTAGGTAGCACAGTGATATTGTTTGATTCTCAACAAATCTGCCGTGCCTCCAAGTTCCACTTTCGGACCACACGCGCTTTTCGTAGTTGCCATAAAATTTGTGACTACTCGAGTCTATTGTGTAAGTCTGGCTCTGTCAATAGCTGCGATTGTGGAGCTGGGCTTCAATAAAAATATTAATTTAAACAATTTCTGACTAACATAAAAAAGTTTGATTGACACGTGGTTAGGACATCAGTGGTTAACTGTAGTATATGGTATCTATAATAATCATTTGTTTTGTTGTGTTTATACTATATATATCTAAATTTCTTTTATATTATTGACATATTTTGCGTTTCTCTTTCGTTTCTTTCTTTGTGAGCTTTTTCGTTTTTTTTTAGTTCACCTGTTATTTCTTTTCGAGTCCTACGTTTCCTAATTTAGATAGGTCATATAAAGATCGGCAAAATCTTATCATTAACCTTGATGTTTATCAATCTATCTGTCACGACCATTATGTAAATCCAGAATGACGTATTCAGTTATGTGCCCAGTACCTACCATTGCTTTGCTAATTAGTAAAAATGCAGCAGGGTATTTCGTAAGACACCAATTTCGTCTTTTTTTTGCTATTGCGATTTCTCCTGTAGATCATTAAACACGAGGTGTACATATTATATGTTCAATCGTGACTTCGTTAGCACAAAAAACACATTAATGTAAATTATCCAGCGTCGCTTTGTCTTGTAACGTCTTAAACACTTTTGTCTATTAACAAATGAAATGACATCCCTTTGTCTTTGTCAATCCTTTAATGTTTATTAAACAGATGAGTTTCGTTTGATACATAGGTAAAATATTGAAATAGTATTTTAGTATTAATTTTAATCAACATGAGCAAACTTATTTTCATTAGAGTCAAATGATATTCAGGAAATGGAAATTTGCTTTGGTGAGAAGCAAAATTAATCATAGTGGAGAGGTGCAGAGTTTTCTTTCCATATTTCTAATGATATCTATTACAGTTGTCCATAGACAACGAATATTTAATTCGCTATTTACTCTCACGGATCACGATGGACCTAAATGTCGAACGTGACCCGTAGTGACCTTAAGTTCGGTCGCACCAACACTGGTTTCACTTTCGTATTACTAAAATGTACCGCTGCTTTGGAGTAATTACGTGTAGTGAAAGAAATATCAAGTGGGTTTTGTGCGGGTCGATGACGTAACGCGGAGTCCGCCAAACTGGACGTCAGCGGCGAATCGACTTAGCACACACGTCGATGTCGACACAACAACAACGACACTGCAGTACTGCTGGCGTAATGTCGTCTAAAAAGCAGCAATTGGTGTATCTTTATTTGTTTTGTTACTAAATTATTAATTTTCTGTAGCTGTATTTTCATGTGGTGCGTAAAGTATCACTCATAACTAGTAATGTCTTGAGTTCAAAATAATGAAAATATGTTTTGGGATGCAAAGAATTTATTATAATAAAAGGAATACGCATTATAAATTTGGCCCGATAACAGTTAGACTAGACATGCCATTGTAGAGTTATATAGCATACGTGGCCAAAAAAATATTTTTCTTCGCTGGCCGTGCCACGCCATGTTTCCAGATACATGATAGCACTTTGCGCGTAACTACTCGGTGAAATTGCTCTATGTACATTTATAATTTCATTTACAGATGCTTTAAGTGGCTCTACTTTGTGAAAATCCTTCGATATTACCTCGTATGATGTGTAATATTTTTACTTGTATGATTGAATCTTTATTCTGTTGTTGGTTCAGCATATTTAAAATAAAAAAGGCTCACGAATTCAGTACATCAAGACTGTGAGGAAATAGAGATGTTTCAAAATTGCATAATGTCATCGATCTAAAATTATTTCTAGTTAATTCTATTTTCAATGAGCAGCTCATACTTTTTGCATGTCCCAAAAAAACCCAAAATATATGTACGTTAAGCGTAATACATTAACTTAATATAAAGTTTTCCATACATCCGAAGTTCAAATATATATTGCAAACTCAATCGAATCCCAGTCTTTGCACAGGTTCGAAAAACAACTAAAACAAAGCTACGACAAAAGCTCGGCACACAATAAAAGCTTATTTAAACGACGCAAACGCTTGAGGATGATTGAGCTCAGGCTTTTCTATACTTCTTATTGTAGTATTTAACTTCACAAAAAGAGCATTGCGAGCGTGTCTGAATGACCTAATGTTGAAAGACACAAATTGTTGTTTAACGTGTAGGTATATACGTTTCAATATAATATTGGCTAATGATTTTATCTAATCCAGCGTTCACGACTTAATTGAAAAGAGTGCCGAGAGGTTTATTTCTCCAGCCTCTTTATTTCGGTCTACCGCACACACGAGGATTAGAAAGCTGATGAAAGCAATGATTTTGACGTTTATTCAGAGAATATATTCGCATTTCAATTTTTAAAAAATATATATTTTACAAGGGCATAAACCAAGTGTACAGAATAAATTTTAAACCACTAAAGCCTGGAATGATTAGGTCGGTGCATTATTAAGTTGTTAGTGAGCACATGAAAAATTTATTGTCGTTGTGAATTACAACCAATAGTGTTACTACTTCAACGTTCACTTTTTCCAATCCCGTTGGAATACTGCTAAAATAAATTGCCTCTTCTCTGTACTCTTTTGTCTATCAATATCCTCCTTTTTCGTTATCGTCTTCGGCAGGTTTCCGTTATTTGCATTTATTCTCTCCCGCCGCATGTCATGTCCATATTCCCATGCTCCGGTAATTCGAAAAGCGCTGAGGCTGTCTTCACAGCTTATTAATATATTCTTATTAGCGATAAGGCCGCATATTGTACAATCTACAATTATGTTTTTTAATCTGTATTTATTTATCTTTATAATACTTTGATGTACAATAAAGAGTACTACTACTAGTAATAGTTCTAATTTAACAACGAGGCATTAAATGACATTGATAAAGACGAATCTTTTCGTCAGTATTCTTTCGATTTATTAATATTCTGAAGCACATCATTAAACTGTTACAACATGCAAAAAAAGTTTGCTTTCTAAGATAAATATCACTTCTTGTAAGAATAAAGGGTAACGTTGCGAAGACACCTGCACACCTTGGAATTCTTCGTGATAATGTTCTTGAAGACGTTTGTAGACTGTTAGTCTATGCCCTTAATCTCTCTCATTCTG
>DWME01006668.1:0-13391 GCA_018244795.1 Parelbella ahira ahira | reverse complement strand
ACCCCGACTTCCGGCTGTTTATGGCCTTACCCCCTTAATAATAAGAGGAGAAACATAATCAAAAAGTGGGATAACTAGTGGTCAATTTAAAAAAAAAAAAAAAAAAAAAAAAAAAAATGTGATACATAAAACGTCCAACGGTAGCTCAAAATATGTTTCATTAATGATGCTAATTGAAAAACTACTTCAACGTACATTTGCATTCAATTATTGTGTTAATGATACAATCGAAAGCACTTGCCAAAATTTAATTGTAGACACGTCCATTAACAGCGTTAGGTAGCAGATCCATCTTTTATCGTTACTAAGTTAAATTAACGTCTATATTAGTCTTCATCATCGCAGCGTTGCGGAGCAATAAAACGATGAAATGAAGCTAATTTTTTAGCAAATCATCTCCGGCCCCCATGAAGTCATCAATATTCATTTCACGCCGCGCCTCCAAAACAAACACCTTACCGACGTAGCACAACACGGTTCCTTTGAATGGAACTATGACGCGGGTGACGGCTCCGAGCGGCCTATTGGGCGGGGGCTAACTCAATTTGTATGGATAATTGGCTTGTTTCGCAAACGTGCTTCACACTAATAAATTGGTTCACGTTAGTGTATAGATAATAATAAAGGCATATGTACTTTATGTGAGTCAGATAAAGGCAAAACATGAGGCAATAAAACGAAGTCTTAAGGCTAAAACGTCCAAAGTATTCGTTTATTGAATTAATTTTCTCTATATAATTATTTATATCTACATATATCTGTTAGATCCTTATTCCATTAGATATTGCGTTGCTTTGCAGTGAACTCCGTCACGTTCAAGCTAAGTACCTAAGTTACAATTTGCTGACCAATGAATGAATGCATCTCTATGTTTATCGAGTCACAAACATCTTTCAAGCTTTGTATGTTTATCGAGTCACAAACATTTTTCAAGCTTTGTACATAGATTGATCGTACTTTAATCCTAAAGTTTCATATCAGAAATCATCAATCGATTATAACCCGACCTAATGATCGATTGCTTTTACACGGTTCTTAATAGAACCATGTCAAAGCTAAGCATATGTGAATGTACCGTTGATTATTGTCTATAATGCAATTATTATGTAGCATATATATAAAGTCATAGCCGACGTGTGTGAAAAAAGTGAGGAAACTGGGAGAACCACAACAAGTCTGTAAGGATCGTCCTCAACCCATTTACCTTTCCACTATTGGACACAGTTCTCATCTCAGAATGACAAGGGTAAAGGCTGTAATCTGCCACGCTGTCCAAATGCATGTAGGCAGAGTCTGAGAATAGAAATATTTCGCACTAATTGTTGGCGTTCTCTGTTTACACCGAAACGGACCTCGGGTAAGGATATAATAATAATAATAATAATAGTGTAGTATGTGGTATTCTATCTAAAAGTCGTACGAGCGTATAATTCAAAGGAAGGTCCAGAGAGCGCCGATATTGTAGAGAGGTTCCCGTAGCACTCGGTACCGCCAACTCGATCTTCCTATTTACATATAAATTGTGTCCCCACATGCTGAAAAGAACATAGCACTTACAGACTACGCCATAAAGGCCTTACACTGATTTAGTATTTCAGCTAGTTCCTCATTTTATTATAATTATTTAAATTTTATTCGTTATTGATATGTATTGTCGAATTATTCTAATTCAAAGTGATTGTTTTATAAGTACTGGCTGCGCGGGATCGGGAAATAAAGAAAAAGTTGTGTCGTTTTAATTCCACGAATATGAAAATGATTAAAATAAATATATATAATTTTTCTTAACAACAACAAAGTTAATTTATTCAAAGTATTGAATAAAACAATAAAAAAATATTATATTGTCTCAATCAATTAATCTTCACTCACAATTATGTAATTCCTGGACTCTGGATATTAATGAAAAAGAGCAATCATTGAGATACATCTTATGTACACAAACTTATTAAGCCTATGTGTTTTTGTGATAATGATATTACAATGTTGCATTGTTGTAGACAGTACACACATTCTTTAATACACTATCATGAGTGCAGTGTAGTAAATTTGAAAATTGATCAGTCGAAGGCAGTGAGGCTGCAGGCAGAAGCTGGATACGGCAAGTCGAGGACAGAGTGCGGTGGCGCTCATTAGATGTCCAACAGTGGACTGAGATAGGCTGATGATGATGACGATGACGGTAGCAGTGAAACTAAGTAAAATCTTCTCAATATACCAAGATGCCATACTTATTGTTACTTTTAAAACATATTAAGAGGTAACAGTTATCAGTCTATGCGAATTATAAAGATCTCAGACACGAATCATTCTAAGAAAAATCCAGATAGAGTAGGTACCTTCTCGAAGTATTCCGCAGTTCGAACTGGCTCACCATATTTACATATAAATTGTATCTCGCATGTACGTACGAGTACTCAAATAAGATGCTAGCAAAATTATGGATTGCTAATATTATTATATATTTATGATAGAATTGTGATTTTTGTATTACGATTTAGTTGTAGCGCTGTTCATTGTTTTCTCTTTAAGATTAAGAATTGATTTAATTGAAAATTAACATCTGCGTAAGTACATAACTATGTGTATGTATGTGTATGTATGTGTATGTATGTGTATGTATGTGTATGTATGTATGTGTATGTATGTATGTGTATGTTTAGTTTATTAGCCGTCCGGTTATCATATTAGACCTCCGAGCCTATTTTGACATCGGGTGGCAGTGCATGGAACCGTAGCAAAATATTACAAAAATATTGTTTCTATAAAATTCCCAGTTTATTAAAATAATCCCACTCTCACGGAACGTGTAAAACCTGTGTACGAGTACATAAATAAAATTATAGCTTTTAAAATTCCCTCCTGAACGAGTAGGGTTTATTGACAGAACAGCTATAGCGAGACCGCAGCCTGATGAGGCAGTTCGAGCTGACCGCAGCGGCGCACGTGACTCTGCCGCGTCCAACTGCACGTCGCCGCCCGCCGCACCACCAAATTGCGACATCCGCGGCCTTTAGCCAACTCTCTCGTTCCTTTACCAAGCGTATCGGTAATGTAAAATAAATCTTGCCATTTTCTTAACGTTCTTCCTTTTTCTTATACAACATTTAATTACACTATGAAACATTTTTGTGCACTATGAAACTGTGTAATTAAAAGCGTAAGATGTAAGAGGTAAAATGTATAAGAAAAAAAAACAAGATTGCATATTCGCTGAGGAATTTCTTCCGGCACACCCTTGATCGGAGACAGGGTGTATAATACAATTTATACAAACAACACATGACGAAACAGGTTATTTTTGTGTTATTTTTATTTATAATTTCTCTGTATATACTCGTATCCACAAAATATATCGAATGGAATCCGCCGAAGGCTGATGAGACAGCTCTACCAACGCACGTGCAACTCCGTCTAATGCTGTTATGACATCCGTATTATGCCAAAATGCAACTTCCGTATACTTAGTCTATTCCCTATTTTATTCGCAGCTAATGACATATTTTAATTTGTATGCACATTCAGGCCATGATACTTGGTTTTTACCAATATTACCAATCAGAAGTCGATGACGTATTTTTAATTGTATGTATTTCATATTCACGTATTCCCCTAAAGCTTAATATTAAATGTTTTGGTTATTATTGATATTTTACTAACCAATTACAGTGTCAGTTGTAGTGTATGTAGGTGGAGAGAAGACCAAGATTACGATTAGATTGGAGCTATATTGGCCAAGTTGTTCAGATACTGGCTGTTGGGGAGTCAGAACTCAGAAGTCTCCGAAACGGGTATGCGTCTATGAAGAGTTTTATGACTAATAGAAGAAGAAATATTTAGCACGGTTTTAATTAGCTCACCCCGTTTGTCTGTTTGGGTCAAATTTAGTAATTTTGACCAAATAGGTCATATAGTGGTTGAAGTCTTCGAGACCGGTACTAATGTACGAAAAGAGGGATGAATATAGAAGAAACATGGCAGGTCTGTAAGGATGGAGACATTTGGCACTCGGTGCTCTCTATCTACCCCGTATGGTACCTGACGTGATGGCGTAATAATGAGATTTTTTAATATTACATAAATGATATAAACATATCTGAAATTAGTGTAATATCTAAGGGTCCTAACAGTATCCTAAATAATTTAGAGCGCATTATATTGAAACTTAAATCGAGGGGCCTAATGGTTTCGGCGGCGCACGTCCGCGGCGGCGCGCCGTCGTTAGGTCAGTTCGCGCCAAATTTCTACTTCCGCTGCCTTTAGTCAATTCTCTTAAGTTTACTCAACACGCTCTGCTTTACTGATAAACTATCTTCAAGTTATAGTTCCTTTGGCTTAGATAAACATGGAGACAAATTATGCTGTTTTTACAAAAATATACTTATCTAATGTAGCTACTGCATCGATTTAAACTGAAACGGCGTTTTGGAGAATGTTCCAGGTCTCACTGAGTGCCGGGGTTAAGATATTTAAAAAAGTTTGTCTACTCAGTGATATCCTAATATAACATTTACCTGTGTTTCCCCGAAGGAGCAGAGAGAAGAGTGTCGTACTCCCACAAATATCGGTGATTCTATTGCTATATACTAGGCACAAATCCAGACTCTTATCTACTAGGAAGAATTGCAAGTTGGAAAAACGCAAAAATAATTTTCTCAATCCACGAATTAAACCCAGCAATTCTTGCTCAGCCGTCGCGCTTGTAACCACTAGACCAGCGAAGCAATGTATATAACGTGATATTATTGTAGAGCAATATAGCTGAACTACCCGAAAAAGAGAATGGATCAATTTTAGGCATCACATTCCTTAACCATAGGTAAACGTCTCAATAAACATTCTCAATTAATATTCCAAAAATTGTTGTCTAATACGATGCCATAATTCGTCTGACATCATAAATATTTCGGTATTAGGAGAACTGATCCATCTCCTTATTGGACAACTGGTCAGAAAAAAACGAAAAATGAGATGATTGTATCCAGAACCTCTTCATCGTCATTCACAATGCCAACAAAAAAATCCCGTAATTTTTCATAATGTTGCCGTAATTTCCTTAAGGCACAAAAGTTTTGCAGGTACAGTGGTACTTACATTTCTCGTAACATTTATTTCTTGTTAAGCCGAACATAGTTATAAATCGGAAAGAGCATAGAACTGTAGAAACTGAAAGTTTTCAAGCAAAAAGATTTGTGTTTCGCGGAGCAGCAACAAAGGAGGTACATATTTAAAATAACATGAGCTAGTGAGAACTATGGAGTGAAACTTCAAACGAGGCAACTTCAGCGGGGCACGGGTTTGGCGGTAACTGGCGGTAACTCGCGGTAACTGACTGTAACTGGCGGTAACTGAGCACAATGCGTCAACCCTCGCCGGTCGCCGGCCGGAGCGCTCTGTCGTCCACAGTAACGAGGCACTCTTGTTTATTTTACCGCAATGAATTTCTTTGCAATATTTCCTTCGTTTTTTTTTTAATTTTGAATACATTTGAGTACAATTCTCGGTGGCTGTTGCGCGCCCCCGGCAATCTCCAAATTGCCTCTTTATGTGCAGATGTTCCGACCCTCGGTTTTTCCGTCTTTTGAATGTCGTTTTGCTGTTAAATAACCTACTCTTTTATTATAATTCCGATCCTTAAGTTAACTTTCCGTTACTCGCATGAGTGGGAATTGCCGGAACAGTAGTAAAAGAAATAAGTGTAACCAAATATTAAGAAAGAGCATTGTCATTCATAATTATATAATATTATTTGAGCATACATATGTCTCTTAATTACTTGTCTCTTAATTACTTAACTAACAATAGACTTAGAAAATGTTTTTTGTTTTTTAAACGTATAACGAATAATTCAAATATCACTCCATCATAGTTCGATGTTTTAAAAGCAAAGGAAAACTCCATTTTGAAAATTGTTTGCGTGAACGGAGTTTCTTTGAATTAAATTCCACTAAAGATTACAATTATACGTTTTACGGGATTCAAACTCATTTATTTTTTTTCCCTCGAAAATTGTTTCCCGTGTAACAAATTAATTTCTTGGCATTATACTTCTTTCGAAATTTGAATAAACTTAAAAAAGATTTCATAAAAAATAGACGAGCCACGGGCCCGCGGCTACCGCCAAATTACGTCGTTATTTACAAGCATCTTCCCGTAGGAAGTGCGGATTTTATTAGTATACGATATCTCGCGAAGGCTCAAAGATGAGACTACCTTAAAAACTACAAGTCTATTTTCATAATAAATAACTTAATCTGTACCTCACATGAAACAAACCCGTTGAAATTAAACAACTATTTCATTTAAGGAAACTACTTAGTATTAATTATTAAAAAACTCTTCATCTTTACGTCAGCTGCCCTCCTGTATTATTTAAAATAAGAAGTAGAACTGAAAAGAAAACAAAAAGAAATTGAAACGTAATTGTTAAAATTATTAGCATCGTGTGATCGTGCATATTCGCATCGTGTAAGACAAATTAAGCTATAAAATATTAAATACATCAAATCTCTAAGGATAGCGGTATTGGAACCCGAAGCTCTCACCCTACCCCGTAAGACTTGATGGTGTGATAGAGTACTAAAAATTAGAATTCAAATTCTCTAATTAATAATGCATAATCAAGTTAAAAAACTTACATTTGGATCTTTCTCATACGAACATTTGTGAACATCAAACGCCCTTTGACATTTATCTTTCCCTGGCGAATCTGAAAATAGCATTCAGTTTAATAATAAAAAAACGTAACGTCAAGCCGGTAAATCCCGAAGACGTAGACAGAGGAATGTAGTACCTACACTACTACGTTTCACCAATTATATTCACGTTCCCCTAGGGCATGAGCTAATTTCCATACACCGGGCACAAATTCAGATTCTGACTAGTACAAGATTAATAATAATAATAAAACTTCAAGTAACAATTACACAAATTTTCAAAAAACCTCAACTGTATCGTTTGATATCTGTAAGTCGCAAATCTACCTACCAAGAGAACAATACTGATAGAGCTGTGGTTGTAGACAGAGATTTAAGCAATAAAACCTGAAACAATCGCTGTCGGTTTTATTATCAATCCAATAAAAAGAAAATGTTTTACACGACAAGTCATATTGAGTCTTAAATTCTTTCTAGACAGACTCGAAATAGGCTATCTGGCACCAGGTCTGAAGGTTTAGTACCGTTCTTGGGAATTGGAAGAAGCATTGACAGGGTTACCTGGATGGAACTATGGTACATTTTACTAGAATATGGGATAAATAGTTGTGTGCTGTGTGATGTACATCCATGTCGTCGTGGTCTGATGTCAATATTGATAGAGTGAGGGCAGTACAATGTCAACCAGATTGTTTATCATATTTATCTTAATTTTTATTTTCAATGGGTGTGGGGGTCCATATGGGTGACTTAGTGGTAAACTCCTCGCTTTACACAGTCTAGTTACTATTATAAAAAAAGGATTACATGAAGAAAGGCTTACAATTGAATGTCATCGAGACCAAAGTATTGGTATTTGAAAGGGATGAGACGAGACTTCCTCCAAGAGTAGCGATAGATGTGAACAAGTCGATGAGATTGTGATGTTTTTTAGGCCAAGACGACGGGTACATCAATGACATAGATAGAAGAGGGAGTGGAGGAAATAAAGACAAACTGGACTTCCCTATGGACAAATATTTGGAACTCAATGCGCTCTACTCAGTCCGTAATACCAGGGTGATAACGTAAATGTAACATCACGCCCGTAATCCCCGAAGGGGTAGGCAGGGGAGTGTAGTACATTCCCACGTTTGTTACTTGGATGATAAAATACTCGTAATATTAATAATAATAACGATAGTCACCTAAGTGTTTGCAGCCCATGATCATGTTGGTCACTCTCTCAGTGTACTGGTCGGGTATGAGACTGATCATCATGTCGTAATCCACGTTGCCTTCGTCGTCCACCTAAGTTTTAAAAATATTTCATTGATAACAACATTTCCACCATAAATCCCAATTTTCGATAACTAAATATTGTTACACCCACCCAAAGAAATAGGGAAATAGGATATAGCACATTCTAAATTAGTGGACTAGCTAACAATGATACAATAAACAATATGGATTAAAAGAAATATGTTACAACTGGTGTAAATCATATGCTTGCGATAGATTTTAATAGAAATTCTTAACACAGAATATTTAAATACCAAAACATTCCAAGCACCCCACACATTTAATAAGTTAATTCAACATTGCGTTTTAGCAAACAGTAGACGTAATAATTAGTTTAATAAGAAATTAAGGGGAGCGTAGGGGAGTAAGGTGTTTTTAGAGAGAAACAAACAAAAGACGCTACGTGTACTCACAAGGCTCCCTTCCTCCAGCAGGCAAAACATATAGCACTTCAATTTCTTGTCCTCCTTAAATATGCCGTTTTCGCAATTCTCTATATCCTCTGGGGACAAGTAAGGATAAAGGCTTTTAAATGTACACAAACATGCGACATGTTTATCGAAACAATACTTGTACTTGTGTACCTAATAAATAAGATCACATTAATAATATATCTGACTGATTTTTTGCTTAACTTTCGGTTCAAAGGCTGTATTGAAGTTCTGGCGAGGAATTGAAAGTCATAGACAATACACACCATAGACAATATTAATATCTTGTACGAGGTCACGTTAAAAGGTCCTATAAAGGTAAATTTGTAGGGCAAACTCATTCAATACTGTATTTTTCTTACAAGTGTATGAACTACTGACGTGTATAGTTTCTAATATTATGTTAATGTAATTAGTAAGCAAATAGGTATGGCACCTATGTGTATAAGAGGAAATGTATTAAAAGTGAGAGAAACCAACAAAACAATCATTGGTGAATCAAGTATCTACCTAATTACGAAGTTTGGAATTTTAATCGACTCCGATGTTTTGTTGATAATATTTTATTACTAACTTGTATAGTATCTCAAACTAGTTAAATTTTTTTTTGTATACACATTGAAAAGTTACTAACGAAGACAAATTTCTTATATGTGTACTTATATGTGATTATAATTGTTTATCTATTGATAAAATTGTGATAAAAAATATATTTCGATTTGGTTTGACAAATGTATGTTTATCAAAAGAGATTTAAAGAAACATAGACTATAAAAAACGAAAACCACTCTGTATTTAATACACAGAACTTATAATTCTATATTCAAATATCGCTCTTTGGGCCTCGTGTTAGAAATGTGTTTTTTTGGTAAAAAATGAAACAATTGTGTGATTCCAAAGTCTGTGGGTGCGAAGCTTAGCCGCCCTAAACGTTTCATGTCATACGCATGCTAAAGAACAAAGGTGAAACGGAAATACAACTGACGTCAACTCACCCTCCGCGACCCCCGTCTTACCGACGCACTGGTTATGAACATGTTGTATTATTTCTTTGATTTCCTCGCTTAGCTCCTGGAATAGGATTCAGTTACAAAGTGAATATTGAATTGCCTTTTTACCATCGTAAAATTGACGTGTTTTATTATCAAAATGAACCACGACTTGGCTAAATATTTCAATGGCAGCCACTAGACGGTTCTCAAATCAAAGATGAAAGAATTAGCACTTAGACTTAAGATCTGTCATGTGTAACTGACATTCTAAGGTACGATTCAAAAAAAGAATACAATGCCGATCAGAAATTCTAAAAGTGAATAATGCGCGATTTCAATAAACATCCATTATTCAGTCCCTTAGTATTCTGCTGATCTACATATGTTACCTTTGTGAACACGGCGACGCAAAGAAGTCGTTTCAATATTAAAAATGAGATAACATTCTCAAAGAAAATTATTAAGTCGAGATTCCAAGGGGACCAACCCAATGCGCATCAACTTGTATCATAACGTTAAATATTAATTTCGCTGCTGTTATCCCGTCTCCATTGGACGGTCTTATAATCCGATAATAGTTACGTCAATTTTAAAGAGCAAATATGTACGCTTTAATATACATACTGTTGATCGTTCATATGTACATAGTTCTAAATTTAAAACTATACTTTCAATTTTTTTATGCAGCTAAAGCAAATTTTGTGTGACGTACATTATTGTTTATATTACTTGTATTATTAATTATTTTTATATTATTTATATGAATTGTGTGGCATGTGTAAGTACAAAATAAATATAAATGGTCCGTTACATAAAAAAAGTATTCATTTAAAACTATTATAATATATAAATAGTAACTCACTTAAAGATAAGACGTATGAAGAATAATACATAATAATTTAATAGGAAACAAAAACCAAGACCGCAATAGAGAAATCAGTCTAAATATTACGTAAAAATAATAACACATGTCTAATAAGACCGCATAAAAACGTTATATATAAAGATATTATAGGATGCAAAGAAAGCAATATATTAGTCTACGCCAACGTGGTACGAACAAGTGGAACTGCGGTCACGTCATCTTCATGCATTACGTATTCAAAGGAGACATTGAAAAATAGTGTCGCTTCCAACGTCACTCATCTATCAAGTCGCGTACATCATTTGACTATCGCTCTCCTTGTTCCACCACAGTCGCAGTTCAGTGACAAATTGACTTGGTTTCTGTGTCACTATAGTCGCTTAAGTTTAATGTCACTTTTATTATTGTTATATGACCATACCATGTCCTTTACAAAGTAGACAGCGAACAATGACAGCCAATTTTTTCCAAAATTACAGATATGATGAGAGCCGTGTCCGAACAGGGGAGCAATAAAGGGGTTAATGATACTGATACATTAATGCAAATTAAATACTTCTTACCGGTTTTTCTTTTGCCCCATGACCAAAAGCGAGCAACGCAAGAAACAATGGCAAAGCCGCCGTGCTCATGGCGTCCCTTACCACTGTGATATTACACTACAGAATAAACTGTTTTATACCTATCCGAGAATATGTCATTACCTGCTGTTATGATTTCGTATGTACCCACTACAGCGAGGAAGCTTAAGAAAATATATTTTTTTTGCTTTTTATCTAAATACCTACTTTTTAACTTTTACAACAAAAAGTTAACATTAGATACGCCTGTAATCTTCGAATACCAGCAACGACATATCGCATGTACGTAGCGTGTTAAAAATATTTTAAAAAGCCTTTATAAATGTTAAAACTTTACCAAATGTTGTGTTTCATATATCTAGTAATATTTTTTGGAAATGTAATTACAATACAAATACCTATAGAAAAGGCTACAATATTATAAATATAACTTCTCACTTTTTATTTATAATAAAAAATTACAATGATAATAAATTACCATATTTTTTCAGTTCGTTCTCAATTCAAATGTATCATGGCTACCTCAACACTATTAGAATGGGGCCGTAATGTGTAATCACCTTTAAGATTTTATCACATATCTAGCGAAGGCGAGAATGATGCGCGAGCCCTAATTAGACACGAGTTACGAACGAGACCGGAAACTGTCTGCACATCTGCATATTATGCATTTCAATTGCAGTGTTATTATGGTGTAGATTGTACTTGATATGAATACCTCTTTCCATAATATTATGTATATATCTTTCTTTAAGTATAACTGCCTTGACTGCCTCGTTGGACGAGTGGATGCAAAGCGCCGTTGCTGATCGAGAGATTCTGGGTTCGGAATCCCGGGTCGGGTACTATTGGAGTTTTCTAACATGGAGTTTCTAGTAGAAATTTCTAGTAGTGACTCTAAATCTAGATTTGTGCCCGTTGTATAGCAATAAGTTGACCACCTATTGTGAGGCGTTAACGTTACTGGTGAAATGTGCAAATGTGCTACACTCCTCTGCCTACCCTTTCAGGGATTACAGATAGTTTTAGGAGGAGCCATGGTGGCGCGAATAGATCCGTTTAGCACGGTCAATACGCCGTGATATCGGCAGATACAGGTTGCGAGCGCGAAAATTTGTCTAATGGATTTTTCATGTCGATTTCACACTGCATTAGCGTGTGCGCGAGATTAACAGGATGTTCGACTGGACTTTTACTGGTTCCATGCAGCAGCAACGTTTGACTATTTGACAATTTCAGTCAGAGTCAAATATTCTCCTAAGCTTGAGTCATAAACTGAAACGGAAGTGGATGTTGCAATGATATTATTTGAGTTCAGTTTAAGTAATGTTATTTTTTACGAAGTTAACAGTTCGGTTAAATCTTTCTATTGTTATGGTAATTGTTGGTGGTCTTTGAAATAAAAAAAAATGTCAGTAACTAAATTAAATAAAATGTTATTATTCCGACAACGAGTAAGGGAGTATGGGTAATGTACTCGTTTAGAGAATATAGAGAAACTGCGCAACATATACCCACCCTTGTCGAAAATAGAAGCCTACCTCAGTCGGAAAAGTCGCTCAATTTTGATTATTATGAATATTATTCTTAAAAACAATATTCCAATATTGGATAATTAATTCTTACACCAGGACTCTTATGAAACTTTACACGAATGTTAAGCGGAAATCGTAGATGTGCAAATACGTACATATGTAGGTACATATAGTAATGCTGAATACTAAATGCATACAATTTATTTTTACTTTCTTTAAATACAGCAATGTAACATCACTCGCCAATAGATCAGCACTGAGGACCGCGCGCAAACGAGCCAAGTAGTAGAAAAACCGCCGGCTTACTGACTCGCTAATAGATCACCCCTCAAACTGTAATCCCCGAGCTATAAACGCGGTGCATAAATGAGGGACTAGTCAATGTTTCTATGTCGGAACAGTCACTGAACATTTGTGCCATTACAATTATGCCTTATGTCCTACACTTATGAGAATTAAACACACTCACTATTTAATAAAACATTTGGGATATTTAAAGTAATAAAAATTTTCAACCCTTTTATCATTCCGCGTTTAAATTATAGATCTCTCATAAAAATTTCAAATATTTAATAAAATAATTAAAATTATTATATAGTTCATTATTGTGCAAATTGATTTATATGTAAAAGAAACGAAAGCATCAAATATTTTCAATAATTCCAATATTGATATTAGTCTCCGAAACTGAAGGAAAGAGTGATGACTGTGATGAAACACATCAAACCTGTAAAGATAAAGATACGAGTATTTAACACAGTATTCTCTGTCCACCGTCCTGTTCATTAAAATTAATCTTAAACGTAATACATTTACAAAAGAGGACACATTGTCTAGGTATTATCATCATCATTAGCCTATCTCAGTCCACTGCTGGACATAGACCTTCCCCAATGAGCGCATCGCGCCATATCTATATATAGGTATCTTTATATAATTAGCAGAGAGCAGTGGTAGCCTGAGAGCAGTGGTCGCCTAGTGGTTAAGAATTCAGCCTCTCATTCCGGGGGTCCTGGGTTCAAATCCATGGCGCGCACCTCTTTATAAAAG
>DWME01006667.1:0-13392 GCA_018244795.1 Parelbella ahira ahira | reverse complement strand
ACTTCCGCCACTTAACGTTGGCATTGTCGCAAGCGAATCCGTTGTCCCAGCTCTGTATACACACACATTTCCTTCGATTGTCTGTTCGTCACAGCCTACTTGCTCAGTACTTACGTGTTGAGCTTTAAGAAGGTTGCTGACTATCCGAACACAAGAAGGCAATATCCTCTGCATGTAAAAAATACTTATTGTCACCCCTATTTCGTACAGGAGTAGGCAGAGATTGAGGTTTTCCACCGGCTCCGGTCTTGGAAGAGTTCTTCCACCTTTTATACATTCATTTAGGTCGTCATACATGCTGGTCTGTTAAAGAAACTTTTGATGTGACTTTTGTTTAGAAAGTCTCTGATTTGACCGAAGTATGATACAGGGCGATATTAATTTTTCAGTAGCGAAGCGTGTCTGCCTACCACTTGATCAATTGTGATGCAACAAGCAGCACTTTGCTGCTTAACAGAAGATGTAGCATTAGAATGGCGCAATCATATTCCAACAAAAATATATATTGATTTCTATCAATCGCCAAGATACAGAGAAGTGTGACTTACTTAAACTGTGTTCGTGTGATGCTTATGGCAATGGTTCTCAACCTTTGGAACAATGACTATTTAGAGTGGGGTAAAATTTATAACAACTTGTATGAAAAGAAAGCCAACTATTTACTATAAATAATTGTTATCATGTGTACATACGTAATATATCATTTATGTAATATAAATAGAATAAATTGTATTCATAAACTAAAATTCAATTTGGAGGGAATAATTTTATAAAAAATTAGCTCGTTTGATTAAAAATTTTCATTGGAACATTCGACAAATACGAATATATCAATGTTTTTAATTATTAAATTAGTGTATTAATATAATAATAATGACGGATTGTAATAAACGTAACATTTATTGATATTTATTTATTTGTTCAACTTTCTTTAACAGTGTGCATTTTAACATATTTATTCTCCATGCATTTTACGCGTAGTTCAAGTGACAGATTGAGAGCCACCAACAACTCCGCTGTAACGGTGCCGCCCACAGCCGCCGCGCCCAGCACGACGAGATCTTTCGAAACATCTCATTTTGACAATACACCACATCTGATGCTGCGCTCAAACACCGCGCTCACACACTTCACGAGCATTAGTGACATGTTACTAAAACACTCGACAAAATCAACGTATAGGTCAAGTATAGAAAGTGTGCACGTATCTATGACTATTACAAACAATTTTAAAGAACACCATTTGCGCGAGGACAAGTTATTTTTGTTTCTTACAGAACAGATTAGGTTTGAACCTTGAAAAGCTCAAATAATAATTATTTAAAAATAAACTATATTTTCAATGTTGTATCTAGTTTTTATTATTTTACTACGGCTGTCTATTAAAGCTTCAATGGACATTTAAAAAGAAATTTAAATAAAACATGTCAGTTGAAATGCGCGCACACCAGTCAACAAATTGACACGTGCGAAACAGACAGCTGCGTACAGGATTGGATTAACCGTCTTTTTTTTTCTTTTTTTTGTCGAGCTCACCGCCGTCACCTGCCAGCGTTAACCAATACACCAATCACAACTGGAACAATTTGTAATTGTCAAATGGCAACGCGCACGCACAGCCTGCGACATTTTAGAGTGACAACACCGAACCCGCCTAAACGTTTGTCACATCTGTCAAATGAATAATTCAATTTTCAAATTATATTTATGGGTTTATATGTTGGTACATGTTTTATTCGTAATATTTTACGTTCAAAGACGAAACTAATGTTATTGACAGTCCTAATACATGGGGTCCTGTGACCGTTTCACAATAGCTATAATAATACCTTGGGACATTTCACACATTGTCATCGATTTCCAAAATATTCTGTGCTGTGGTAACCAGATAAATGTTAAACTGCGAGAAACTTGACAGCTGATAAGTAAAAGTATATATGTAAATAAATACTTATACTTTGCACCCAGATACGGAACAAATATTTCAGTTCATCATAAAACTCAGGACTTGTGCCCGGTGCACTACACTCCTCTGCCTACCCCTTCGGGGATTACAGGCGTGATGTTACTTTTTTTTTGATGTTACAAAAAGATGAACGGTTACAGGGAGATTTTCCGAACCCCGAATCAAGAATCTCTGATCACATGACAAATAAAACGAGACGAAGACTAAGAGACGAACAACACGAATAAACAATAATGAATCCCAAAGTATTCGAAATTGTATAACACACTTAAGAATTAATATATTTGTGGTGAAAATTTACATCAATACTATAAACAAAGTTTCCCAAGAGAAAGACTTGGTGCTTAACATTTTCAATTTCCTTGTACCGCGACCTTGCCTGCCTGTCGAAATAAATAACATAAGTCCATCCATTATGGTTTAAAGTGGGCTGTTACAAGTACCAATCACACTACCTTTAATATCTTCCGTATCATCCGTTTAAAATTTACCACGTGGTCCTAAGTACCTGTCTATTGTATAAAATGTCTTCTTGTGTACATATAAAGAATTGCAAAATCTAATTCGAAAGTTATATTGACCTATAGGTATTCAATATACATACATTCACTTAATCTCCAATATGGCTCCATGTATCAAAATAATTTCTCACTCATACAAAGCGCTATTATTTGACAAAAAAATTGATCTTTTCAACATGTATATAGCTTAAACTGATAATCAAATAATCCTACCGGACAAAGTAGTCTGAGCATCATGTGATGTGTTAATTCTATAAACAAGATAGCGGCGGTTTGCCCAGCTTTGGGCTGCCGGGAGCACCGACGTATGTAAGTAATGCCTTCCGCGAGCGGGTGAGTCACGCGGCCTCTCGCATCAGTGTGCGCTGAACATTGTTTTGGCCACAATTAATGCCGTAATTGTCTGCTCACCTCGCCACGCACAGAGCACCGCCTCACAGAGGCATAGATATATTATTCCGTGCTATGTAGACATACATATTATAATATACATCGCGAGATGGTGGCGTTATAATTATGGTATAGTGCAGTGTTTCAATAGTAGTGGTCTATGTCGGACATAAATTGACAAATTTAGTGAATTAAATTAAATGAATTTCCAAAAAGTAATGCGGGCATTTACCCATGTTATTTCGTAATTTCTTTTTTCATGTAAAAAATGAATATTAATTTACTTTGTCATAATATGTTAAAATGAGAAGAATAAAATATGCAGTAGACACACAAGTTACATGACAACATTTCTCTTTAATTTTCCACACATACTTTGCAAAACCTTTGTTTATTTATATCTATAGGAAGAGAACGTCAAATCAAATACAACACATCAAATACCACATTAATCAAATACCACAAGCTTTTGATAGCTTTAACACTTTGTGCAGGTAACAGTTATATTTTTATCCAGCGCCGTAGCGTCTGCGAGTAAGTGGTCTGCGCGGTGTGACGAATCGTTTACGACAATGCGCTTAATTGGGTAAAGATATCACCACATGCGATGCGTTTATTTTAAATATCCCGAACCGCAAGGCCCCGGCCTCTGCGGCACTTTGACCGGCCCTGCGCGCTCACTGTCAATGTCGCCTGTTGCCTTACCCGTCGCGCACCGGGCGCCATCTTGCATACCTTTATTGGCGCGAAACCTTTCGATGTTTGAAAATAGACTTTTTAAACTTTCGTCGTAGACACCCGTGTTTTAGTTAATTTGTGTAATAAATTATATCTGTGTACTTTTAATCAAAGCTTACTGTTAGTAACATAGCTTGTTGAGAATGTAATAATAATAATCATTATTATTATAAATGCGAAAAATCATTATTCTTTTTAGTTACGTTATGTTAAATATGGTTTGGAGGTAAACGAACTTTGGAGACTTTTTAAGACCTTAACGTGCATAGATGTAATTACGCGGATAGACTTGCCCAGCAGTAGGACATAGAACAGATTGCAGAGATAAAGCTACACACTCACTCAAGAATAAGGAAGTTAAAAAAGTAATTTTAAAATTTAGACAAGCATTATTTTTTATCATTATCAAAATACTAAATTAAATTATTCTTACATCCTGCCATACTTTACCCTTTCTTCGCATTATTTTTCTTATACATGAAAAAGTTGATTATAAAATGCAGGCTTACCTGTAACAAATTGAAAAAAAACTTTAAACATAAGAAATATAATAATAAGGAGTGTAATTTATAAATAGATCTTTACATTACAACGTAACATTTAGAATATTTCGTGTCTGAGTCAAAACTGTATTAATATTATTACATGACAAAACTAACAAACTGAAATACATTGAAATAACGTCTAAATAGGGAAGGAAATCACTGCGAGGAACTATGGAGACCTGAGATATTTTAATAATACTCTCTGAAACATAATATCTGTCGAATTGCAAGAACTTAGACTAGACAAGAGCTTCAATCCTTAGTGGTAGCAGACCCGTGTGTCCAACGGTGGAACTATTAAAGGACAGAAAAATATAATGTACCTATAAATATATAGATATAAAGATTTTCTATTTTCTCTTCTCTTGCGTAGATAACTGATAAATGATATATATACATACCTGAGATAATAACGTTTCTGCAATCAGTTTCTGCGACGCAAATCTGCATCGCCAAACGATTGCAGTGTTTATCTCCGTGAGTTTACGTGGCTGAGTCAGCAGCGTATCTATTAATATCACATCACATCATGGCACAACACGGCCATATCACGTAATAATCGATATATCGATGGTATGATAGATAGTGAGGTCGAATCGATTAAACATCGAGCGAATTGAGGAGATAAACGAGTTTGCAAAATGAAAAAAAATGAAATCACGGTAAATATGTAGCCTAATGTCCTATGTGTCATAATACCCACGCCTATAGTTCCCGGAAGGAGTAAGCAGGGTGTGATACTCTCAAACTTTTTAACAGTTATGTCAAACGGTTCATCGAATGGAAGTGAACCTAATGTCAGACACCGAGCACAAATTCAGTCATCGTGGTAGCTCTGTGAATTTCAATTTTAAAAAATCCTACAATACTTTGCCCAACCCGGGGTTGAACCCATGGCCTCCTGCTCAGCAGTCGCGCTGGCAACCATTAGACCAACGCCAGACAATAATTGTGGACCTACGTTACTGATTAGTAAAACAGGACAGTTGTTGTGTTCATCATGTACATATTTGAGTCATGAACACGAGTATCAGATCTGTTATGTGTGATATCATCTAAATATGTAAATATTCATTTATATACATTTCAAAATGTATTTATGTAGGTTATCGGCTGTCCAGTTATCATAACACAAGTCCCGCCAATTTTAAGATCATAAAGCCGTGTGTCAGGTGTCTCAAGTTATTATTGTTATTAATAGTAGAGTACATTAACCACTTTAAAACCTATGTTGAATTGAAAAAAAAACGATGATTTTGATTCGTGTTCTACTAAAAATATTTATCTGATCGCCAACAATCTATTGCTCGAAGAACAAAAAAACTAAACTTGACCAAATACAGCAAGCCTTTTGGGAATTTATCTCGGCACAGATGTCAAAAATGGTTTCCAATAGCTATAAAAATTAATGATCGTATATAATGCTCCTCGCTTCAAGCGCAAGCTTAATATATGATTTCGTTAAAAATCCAACAAAAAAATATTTTAGATTCTACTTTGTCTTCTGTATCCGTCATTTTGTTTCACTTTTCTTATATTAATGCAAAATTTTCGAACTGTTTTGTAACGGTGGCCGAATAGTTTTGCTGAGTTGACGGTAGCCAGTTCGATTACTGACTTGAACGCTTGTAATAGTATTTGTCCAAAGGCATACAATTTCGGAAACGAAAACATTAACCTCACAGATGCCAAACACCTACGGCCATTATGACCACGCTGCCAGGCGAGGAGCCAGGCAAAAACTATTATTATCATGTCTCACGGTCCTTGCGTACCTGACGTACAAAAAATCATAACGAAATATTATTTTTACGAACTCTCAACTACATTGTTTCATGTTTTTGTAGACAATCTCCTTTCTGAAAGCTGAAATAAATGGAGCCTGAGCACGCCATCACCATAAACAAGATTAATTGCTTGATAACATTTTACGTTCTTCATGCTATGGTAGCGTGTCAGCGAACGAAATAGGATGAAATGGGACGTGAATCTCGATGTAGGTAAATGAATTTGTTATTGGGAATATTCTTTCTATGGTTTAAACGAACAAAGAATCTCCTTCTTAATTCTACTTACCACATCTATCACACACACCATTACCCCTGTCCATTATTTAGAGCATATTTTGAGTTTAATATAGTTTGAGATTAATAATAATAATAATTTGGATATATGTATATACATATATTTGTAAATCACATTTCAATATCATCATGAGCCCTTCTGTCGTTCCACAGTTGCACACGGGTCGCCTTTTATAAAAAAAAGGGTTAAGGTTGCATCTGCCTTGCTTTCCAAGCAAGGAACACTTTAGCACTTAGCAGGATTTTATTGTCAACTAAATATAGACCCCTATCACTTAAAACGCATAACACATGTAGCGAAATTTACGAGTATTGTCCTCCACGTACCCCTTCGCGGCAATGCAAGCGTGATGTTAGGTTACTTAATAGCCACGTCAATTTGTTCAGTCTATTATAAAGCACACAAACATGTCTAATAGTTAATGGGCAGCAATAACAGCGTCACAGCACGTTTAAGGCCGTGATAAGATCGTTCAGTACAAAAAAGCTCTTCAATCTATATTAAATCGTCAGCTGAAGGTTGCGAGTGGGCGCGCGCTGCAGGCGCTGTGGGGGCGGCGCCGCCGTAGCGCCGGGCTCGCTCGCCGCTTATCTATCTGTTCAATTATTTTTGTTTATCCCAACTATTTCCAGCGTCACCAATTATCCTATTGGTGTAACGGTTAGGGACTGTTGGCTCTGGATGGGGTGGTTGCGGGTTCAGTAGTCGTGACAATTTGATTAACTAGTCTGAACTAATTCCTACGTGAGTAATAGGTAATGCTGGTACTGTGGTTAGTGAGTCTATTGACTGGTCGTTATGGATTCGATTCCGCCACTAATTGTGTCACAAAATTAGGTCTTTGTTTAGGAAGGCCATCGAGGGGGTTTTAGCGCGGTAAAAGTCCCACATATCCCGGTATCATTCCTATGGTACCGAGTACCTTTTGAAGGGTCCCCCGTAAACAAAAAAAAAGATCTTTGTTTAGCCCACATATAAAATAGTCTTAAGTAATACTGTTCATTACAAGAAAATAATGATTGTATTTTGAAAATCAATTTATTAATGATGTAGGAGAGGCGTCTCAACATCAAAATAAAAAGATATCGCAAATAATCCTCCAATCATTAATCAAACTCAAAATACCAGCCACTAAAAGCTAGTTCTTAGAAACGCAAAGCGCGTCAAATCAGCTATTTTAATTAAATTAAGTATATACCATGATATAATGGTTTACATAACATTACTTTTATAAGTCGGAATGTATTACTTCTGCTTATGTACAAACATAAATGTAATGAAAACTATTGTGTACAATAATTAAACTTAGTATAAATATTTTATACATTCATATTTTACAAGGTTTTAGACATTTTAATTACATATTTGAAAATTGAAATCAAATTGTTAGGATAATATTTATATTATCAAAAAGTCGAGGTTTAAAGTAATTACAACACCGTGTTACATTATTTATTAAGATGCTACCAGTACAATAAAGAATAAATAAAATTGCTTAGAGCGCTCACAGCCCAGTAGCGGGTGCGGATTGCAAAAGATCGGTAAGGTTAAGCAACGTCGGACGGCAGCGCATTACAAATAGTTTTGAAGTGAAAATGATTGTGAGTTGAATACTAAGGGGATTATTTCAACCCTTTTTAAGTTACCCATCCCTGGTTCTTTATGAGGTAGGCAGAGAACACCGAGCGCTATGCTATATTAAAATAAAACAACTTTTCTTAATTCCCACTTACATATATAAATATGTATTTAAAGATCAAAACCACAAGGCGCGGCCCTATGATTAATTTGCAAGTTATATGACCGCCATTAATCAAACAAAATATATTACGGCCGGTTCCACCAAAAGCCTGACAAATTGATCGACAATCGCCCGTGACAGAATCGCCTGATCTGCGGCGAGAGCGATTAGTGACGAATCGGTCAAATCGGTCTGTCACATCGACCTTGACCGCGGGTGACATTGTTGTGTCAGGTATCTTGAAATTGTAACCAATAAAATATATTAATATAGGTTATATAACTATATGTAAAGGCTCTCTGGCAGCTCCATTTCTCCATTATCCATAGGGTTGGCAGGCACATTAAAATAGAGATTGCTATATATCTATTGCTTTCCTCTTATGAACAACTTAAAATATACTTCACTGCTGTAATTTAATTACCAATTAGATTTCATTATTATTGTATCAACACGTCAAGCCGGTTGCGGGACAGGCAGACAGCACCGAATGCCACCTATATTGATATCCTTACAGACCTGATGAGCGTCAATTGCAACCATTCATAGATTTTTATCCCAAATACTTTTTAGTAACCGGATACACAATTCAGAAGACCACGGTGGCGCCCGAGGTGTCGTTTAACCACCGATTTAGAGAATGAGCAAAGCATTTCACATTCAAATCGAACCATTTTAAGTGATTGTAACATTAACCAGTGATTGTAACGTTAACCAATGATTGTCGAGTGTTTCCTTGGTCGGGAGCACGTAATATGCATTATACGCTTATCGTTAGATAACTGCTGATAAAGTATGTAAGTGAGATCCTGCGGCGGAGCGAATGATTTTCCAACCGTAACTTTTAACAATGACTAGTAATTAAACTATGTAAGGAGTTTAATTACTAGTTTTGGAGCTATCTAAAATGTATTTGAAAACTTTATGAACAAAACCTACAAGTACCCCATGTTTTTCTTCACTCGAATATTACACGTATTCTATGTACACTTTCGATATTAATGTTTTATTTACAATAGTAACGTAGTTACTATTGTAAACGACATACAAAGACGACATACGAAGAGACAATTGTAATGACGATACAACTTGTTAGTTTTATTCCGGTTGAACATCAAAACGTGACTATATTCGGATCATCGTCGCATCACAAGCTGGCTGCCTAATGATGTAACGAACGTCAGCGGTCAATGTCACGTGGGACGTGCCTAACCTCACATAACCGATTACGCGTACTCGTACCTTAAATTGTATAAGCTTTATAAGTATTTGTCGCGGCATTAAGGGCTAAAAATCGAGCCCTCGGAAACTCCTTTTGTTATTTTCATTTAATATTTTGCAACGCAATTATTAAACGATTTTGAAATTTTTGACACGATATTGTTTTCATTATTTTTCACGATCGCGCTAAGAATTGAACCTTGGGGAACTCCCATAAATATTTTTTCAAAACAATGTTAATAATAACAACTTCGCAAAATAATTAACTGATAATAATATTGCAACCATTAGACACACCTTGTTACACAGTTCAAACGCGTGCATAGCAATTAAAGCTTGTAAATAACGAACGATAGATATCAAACGCTTATTGCGAAACATCACTCAAAAATTTAACACTACTGGTCCTGATCGGACGTTATATGATGAATACAAAATATTTTCGCTATTTATCATGTACCAAATCAATTTCTAACAAAGAACCGGTTTAATTTCACAAGCACGCGGGTTATTTACTTACGCTCGTGTCGAAACGATGATATTCGTATTTCGGCATGTCGCCCGCGGCGCACTTTCGTAGGTACGATAAGAGTACATTGTCGCAATCGTTCACAGCAATAAATGTGATAATATAATTTACACAGTCGTAAATAACAATAAAACAACTAAAACCCCAATATCTGTCGTTACATCTTTGTGTTTAGATAAAAATATTGACGTAATTTACAAAAGTTACTTACCTAACAGATCTAACAATACATTTTATAGATATTAGGTGACAATACTAGTAGTCGCAGTGTATCTCTTGACCCTCACGAAGTTATACACATATGTCCCATAGCAAATTACATATATCTGACTACAACGATGTAGACAATCATCATGAATAATTCTTCAAATAATTCTTCAAAGTAAGTGAAGTTTATCAATTGGCATTGGATTATAAAGCAATGGTGCACCACGGACTGGTGGGTTGCTGCAGGATTTTAGGTAGAGCTTGGAAACCCTAGAACCCTCATACGTGGACATAGCGTTTATAATAATTCAATTTGATGTAAACATCGAATGAAATTTCTCTTAAACCATTGTCTTCCGTAACTGTCATGAGGCGTCTAAAACGTGGTGAAATACAAAACTGGGCGTTTTTTTTTGTCTATCCCACAACGATGACATTCATAATGTAGACGGCTCACCCCTTCGGGCGCAACTTTCATGGCTCCGATAACATCATATTATAGTAATTGGTAGAGACGATTGTACATACGACGGTTAGTTACAAGCGAGCATATCAAACAAATATTGATAAATATATGTTTACAAAATGTAACATAACGCTTGTAATCGACGAAGGAGTAGCAAAGAAATGTAGTAAACTCCCACGTTTGACCAGTTGCGTTTTACGTCCTACCATGGAATAGGTGGTGAGCCTACTGCCATACAGTGGGCACCAGGTCCAGACCCCAAACCACTCCTAGAAATTGCACCGAAGTACCGAGACAGTCGAGTATCATTCTATTTACTTATTTATTACGCATCATGGTTTATTTACTTGGATAGAGAAAAGAAAGGCAGTATAGTACAGAATTAAACAATCGTTTTTTATAACTTTGTACACTCCCTCTAGAGTCATTCAAAACATAAGCGGCGGACGCAGCGGTACCTTACCTGGCAATAATTCTCGGTGTGTTCCCTAAGTTTCCCTGGATTGAGTAATCACTAAGAAGTTCAAAATATCATTTCCCAAAAAAGTTCGCAGTTTTCGTCTTCCCGTCCTGTCCCGTCCTGCCTGCAACGAATTCCTACTCCAAGTATCCCCTCCTTCCCCTCCTTCCCCCCCTTTCGTTTTCATCTCTGCTATCAAAAGACAAGCGGTATTCATGTATAGAACAAAACTAGCTAAATATCGATAATGTTCAGTGAGTAGGGTTCCTAAGCCGTAGCGAATTGAAGCACAAGAATAATAAGAATCGATTCCTATTTCCTTTAATCGCGCTTCGTTGATTTGCTTGATACAAATTAGGGTTGTCAACTAATGATTTTCTTTTGTTCAATGGAAATATTTATTATTCAGTTTTAATATTGTTTACGACTCCCTTGTTGGTCTAATGTGTGCAAGTGCAACTGCTGAGCAATAGGACCTAAGGTCGATTCCTAAGTTAAGTAAAATTTATTGAGTGTTTGAAACTTGAACTTCCTAGTAGTAGATGGGAATCTGCATTGGTTCTTGGTGTACAACAATTGTTTCATCCCCAATCCGAGGATCATATTTTAAAAGGCGTGAGGAAATGTTATCTCTAAGTGATAGAGAAAAAAGCATCCAAATTCGATGCACAATTTACAAAAACTAAGCAGATAAAGAGCCAGATATATATCGCAATTATGTTCTAAACTATTTAGAGATTTTTTGTGAGGTGTGTCAACCCTATCAATCGTTTGATTACACCGATTATCATATCAGTTATATTCTGATTTAATACGTTCGATAATATTAGAAAGTTATTTATGAAATTAGCGACCATACACTGAGTGCGCTTCGATTTCAGTTTTTTTTTCTTTTTCATTACTCCTCGCGACAGGTTCGCTTGTTAACTGCCAGTTTTATTAATAATATGTAAATACATTCTATACTTATTTAGGTAGCAGGTATCATGAAATGATTACTCCAAAAAACCATTAATTTTTTTGGTATCGTTGCAATCGTACGAGAAGCTTTTGAAAGTTCGTGACATCGATGTTGAACGTCTGGGTGTTGGTATAGGTCTTATTAGCTTCAGTTGTTATTATTTAACGATAGTGAAATCGTCGAATTTTGTCGTCTATTTTTATGACAGCAATTAATGTTCTAGAGACGGCTAGCATATAGAAAAAAATTCACCTATACTATCACTAAACACCCATATGGTGCACTTGCTTCTAAAGGTAAATTTATATGCTTAAATAGGCATGCAATTAAAAAATGTTAAATCAATTTTCTCTTTTAATTACACTTATATGTACAAGGATTTAAAGAGACTATGGTAAACTTGACAGTTGAAAATCACACCCGTGTTCGCGAGCGGGACATGTCCAGTATGTTGTGTTATCTGTTGTCCATTTAGTACACTGTGTTGTAGTCACAAGAGTGAGAAAAACACGACAGCAATACCAGCCAGGTCTGAGGTCAAACCGCTCGCCCCGAGACCTCACGACAATGACTTGTTATTATTACACGGTGCTGGCTCCAATCTCATGGTTTCTGTGCAAACTATCTTGTGTCGTAACTATGTTCAATTCTACACAACTTACATGGACAAATAAGAATTTTTTTTGTTTCTCTTTGCTCTTTGCCCACTCCGTGAGGACCATGACAGGTGGATATAACAATAATACATAACAAAATACGACAATTATTCAAAACTTGTGTACCACCGTTATATCAACACAGGTGGCGATTCGATTACTATCAGGACTTCCGGAATTTTTTGGAAAAAAGGCATTTCGAACCGAGAATCGTACTAATAAGTACAACTATGTACAATTACCATTTTCCATATGAATCAGAAATTAAAAAAGTAACTTATACATATAACAACTAGAATACTACAACAAATAAAAAACAATGATGTAGAAAATAATTGTTTAACATATAAAATACAGGTTTATTTGAATAAGGATATACATACGTATTAATTAAATCTTACGTGAATTAAAAAACATATCGAGTCAAATTTGATATGGCTAGGTCGGCTGAATTCGCTTTGAAACTTGAGAAATCTTTTCGTAGAAAAAGAATACGAACGATGGGAATAGACAACATTAAAGTTCTAGCGCGAAATCGAACGCAATCGGAATGTTAATGAACGGACGCTCTATGGATGACGTTCTATTTATAAACTTTAAAAATGACGTGAATTGACAACATGGTTGTTATGTCATAATAATGTCATGTTTAAAAGGAATCACAGAAATCTTTATACACAATGAATATTCGGTTCAAATGTTATAAAAATTTTGAATAAGTACTTGTCTAAAATCGTTTGTGTCTGGTTAAGAAGACTTGCTTTGTAGCTTTCATTGATTTCTCACGGCCCTCGAAATTTTTCATATAAGTATGTATTTAAAAATTTCTTTATGTAGTTTACCTACAGTCTGATAACCGTGGTAAGGGCTCTACCTAGTTTGGGAAAATACAACCACTTACAAAAT